>JACEIK010009916.1:24631-47028 GCA_018107945.1 Datura stramonium | reverse complement strand
TCACTTCCGAGTCCATTCCCGATTTCTCCCAACATGCATCTTAGCTTCATAAAATTATATTTTTCCTGCAAAACAACGCTAATCATGTTGGTTAGTATAAGTTCACATTATAACTACAATTTACATGAGAATGTACAAACATCAATGATTAAACAAGACGAAATGACGCATTTGAGTATCACTTGGGCATATAAATATGCCCAAGATCATGCTACCGTCTGGACATCCACCAATCTGACTTTGTTCTTCATCACATCTTTCAAGTATTTATCATACTTGGGCATTCCTTGCAAAACATCAATAAGAGGCAAATTTATATGAAGTTCTTTGAAAATCTAAAAGAATTTTTGGAAGCATTCCTCCTCCTTGCTCTTTTTGAATCTCTGAGGGAATGGTGGTGGTGGTCTTTATGCTGGATGCAATGAAGATTGTGCATTTTGTTGCAAAATACTCTGATTCTCTCCCTTGTCAGTGGATGGTCCTTTTCTAACAAACTCCGCCTGCACCACATTTCTCTTCTCTTTAGGTACCGCATCAGCTACTTGTTTGCCGCTCCTCAGACTGATTGCGTTGACCTGACGGGGGTTAGGATCTGTGTCACATAGTAGTCCTCCCTGCGGTCTCATATTCTGAGCAGCTGCTATCTGACCCATCTGCTTTTCTAGATTGGGGGTGGCCAATTGCTGATTCTTCAAGTCTGTTGCCATCCTCGCCTGATTTTCTGCTAATTGAGTTTGGGTCTCCATGATTTTCTTCAATATTTCCTCAATGTTGCTGCTCAACTCACCATCATTCTTCCTATTCTGTTGATACTGCTGTTGTTGAGGTTGCTAATTACTTTGCTTTTTATTTCCACCCCAAGAAAAATTCGGGTGGCTCTGCCAATTTTTGTTGTAGTTTTTTCCAAAATTCTGACTGTTCCTTTGCACATTCCCAACAAAATTGACTGATTCCGAATTGGCTCCAAAAGATTCTGCATTGTGCCTATTGTTTCCGCAAATTTCACACCAACTCGAAGCTTGCTGAACTGCATTAACCTGACCTTGTTGTTGGTTCATACTCAATTTATTGAACTGAGTCATAATCTGATGCTGGAATGGAGCTAACTGTGTCGCCAAGGCATTCATACCATCTACTTCTATCAACCCTGCTCGCTTTCCTGCCCCTCTCGATGATTCGCTGTGCCATTCTGGATTTCCTTGAGCAATTCTATACAACAGTGTGTACAGCTTATCATGCGTCTTCTCTAAGGCTTGCCCACCCAATGCAGAGTTTAGAAAATTTTTTGTATGTGGGTCTAGACTTTCTACAAAGGTATGAGCCAGCACTTCATTCGATTGCTAGTGATGGGGGCAGTCTCTCAATAATGACTTGAATCTTTTCCAAGACAAATATAAATTCTCATCAGGCCTCTGCTGGAAACTCATTATTTCACTTCTCCATTTTGCAGTCTTCTCTGAAGGAAAGAATCTGATCAAGAACTTCTTCTCCAAATCATCCCAAGAAGTTACGGAGTTTGGTGGCTTAGCTTTCAACCACCTTTTTGCCTCTCCCAACAATGAAAATGGGGAGAGGGTAAGTCGGACATAGTCTGTGGACACTCCGGTGGGGACGAAAGTGTCACTAATCTCTAAAAAGTTCTGTGAGTGCTACTGTGGGTCCTCATGTGCCATCCTAGCGAATTGACTACTAGAATGTAACAGTTGCACCATATTCTGCTTCAATTCAAAGTTCCCTCCAGGTTTCGGTTTACGAATACTAGAGTTCACATTTGTCGCTTGTGGGATTGCCACTCCGCGAACTGGTCTGGCTGCTATTGCTTTCGGTGACACTTGTGCTTGTCCTGTGGGTGGTTGTTGTTGTACCTTTTCTTGAAGTCTTTTAAGCTTTTGCTCAAGAGCTACTCTCCTTCGCAAATGAATTTGACGTTCTGGTTCAAGCAACGGTAGCAACGGTTCCACAAGCTCTATTCCTAGCCAGCCTAAGAAGATAACCCGTCGTCACCCGTAATAAGCCTTTTCCGCAGACAAAGACCAAGTTTCTCAACACTTAAGGAAATTGAAATCACACAAAACAAACAAATTTAATAAAGTTCGATGAGTCCTCGCAACGCCAAAACTTGTTGAGATTGTCGCCTCAATATAATTACAATTGCATGTTCATGGTCTTTCGAGTCTTCAAACATGACAAACTAGCCTCACACCATCGTTGAGCGGGGATGTGACATTCTAGTTTGTGGGCAATTCAATTCTATGGATGTGGTTTACGGGGGTTTATGCTCTAATTGGAATCTCGTACCCCTAATCATTTAACGAAACTTAGTTTCACAACTACTTCTACGAGTGGTACGGGATAATTCTAAGTTGGCGGCCCAGCCCATCCTGATTAGTATAACCAAGCAAGGAAAATTAGGTATAATTTTTATCCCAACCGTGAATTATATCAAAGATAAAAACTTGCTCCCTACTTCTTTTTGTTCTTGCCTAGGTTTACTTTCTCGACTAGGTAACGTGTGTTTTCATGTTGATCACTAATAAAACAACCATAATTAAGAACGAGACAAGCAATTAATAATCTAAAACAAAACAAATCATGGTTCATGAATCATACCATGTGGCTTCAACCCTAGAGGAAGTGTCTTTGCCACCTGTCTGTATAATTACAAGAAAACCTAATTAAAGTAACATACTTACAAGAATTGGTAGAAGAGAAGATGAAATTGATGAACCCTAGGTGAGTTCTCACTTCTCCCTTCACTCCTTGGCAGTTTTTCAGAAATAAATCGTGACCAAATATTTTAAGGAGCTAAGGGACCTATTATAGTAAATGAGAGGTGTCTAAAATTATTGCCGGTATGAAATAGCTCCGTGTCACGGAGGTTGGTCAAGGCTAATTTACCGTGGGACACGGAGGAATCGCTGGATGCACACTGAAAACACATAAAATCGGGCTTTCAGGTAGCTGATCGTGCTGGCGCGTGTCACGCTGCTTGTGCAGTGTGTTTGAGGGCGTGTCACAGCCCTTGTCGCGCATCCTGCCTTCTGTGGTACGTTGCCAACGCGCAGTTGGGCTTTCTTTTCACGCGGTCCCCCTTAGCTCAATGCTCTGCTACTGATTCATGCCTCCACTTCACCAACTCATGGATTAGTTCCTCACCCATTTAAACCTACAAAACAAGAACTAATCATGTTGGTTAGTATATATATTCACATTTACATAGAATTACATGAGAATGCTTATAATTAAGTCGATAAACAAGACAAAAATAAGTTATAAAGAAGCACTTGGGCATGCTATTTTTCCCTAGATTAGATCATCTATGGACAGTGCTCCAGATTCTCATAGAACACAAGCTATATGCCAAGTTTTCGAAATGTGAGTTTTGGCTGAATTCAGTAGCCTTTTAAGGTCATATCGTGTCGGATGTTGGTATACAGGTGATACACGTAAGATAGAAGCAGTGGAAAACATGGCCCAGACCTACCAATCCGACCGAGGTACGCAGTTTCCGGGATTATTCGGGTACTACAGAAGGTTTTTGGAAAGATTCACTTAGCAGCACCTCTGACCAAACTGACGAAGGTACAAATTCAATGGACTGGAGGTTTCAGAGAAGAGCTTATGGAATTGAAAACAGATTGACGTCGCACTGCGCATTAGTATTACTGCAAGGAACAGAGGTTACGTTATCAGACGCTTCAGGTCTTAGGTTAGGATGTGTGTTGATGCAGCATGGTAAAGTGATTGCTTATGCTTCCAGGCAGCTGAGGAAGCTGACGTGCCGCAAGTGTACGGGTCGTGCAAGTAATATAGTGGCTCTTTTTAAGAACCGATTATCGAACCTAAGGACCTGACCCATTCCTCTAACTACCATTTCTAGTGATCTGTACCTTAAGTGTTGGTTATTGGACATTTTGTTTGCGACACTAAGTCTAAGTTTGGGTCAACGAAATATTCCAAAAGTGCTCTTAGAGCAACATAGGTTAAAACCAATTAATCATGATAATACGATTTATGTTGAACAAGCATGGTCCTATCGATTGTTATTTCACATAATTAGAATTGCATGTTCATGGTCTTTTGAGCCCTAAACACAAGACAATCTAGCCTCACTGCATCATTGTGAGCGAGGAGTTTAATTTTCTAGTCGCGGGCAATCAATTATGTTGTGGCTTACTAGGAAACGATCGTGACTTTCGTATCGTCTAACCATTTAATGCAACTTAGCCGCACACCTACTTCTTCGAGTGGTGATGTGACATCCCAAGTTGGTCTTTCATAACCCCGTGTCAATCCAAGCAAGGTGTTAGGTATATTTCTATCCAAACACGGAACCTCTCCCGAGATTACTTCATGCTCCCCCACATTCTCATGTCCTGACCTAGGTAATGCCTTCTCAAGCTATTTCCAAAGCTAACAATATGCTTTTATGGTGATCAATCATAAAAACAACCAACAAAACAGAATGCAAGACGGGAACAACAATCAATAACTCAATTCCAAAACAATATCATAGAATTACAATCATAATTCATGTCTTCAACCCTAGAGGAAGGGTTCTTGCCATTCATGTTAGTAAAACTACGCTAATCTACTCCTAATCTACTATTAATCTACTCCTAACTACATACTTACATGAGATTGGTAGATGAGAAGGGAATTTGATGAACCCTAGGTGAGTTCTCCCACTTCTCCCTTCTCTCCTATGCAGTTTTTCCGAATAAATCGTGACCCAATGAAAATAAGAGCTAAGGGTCCTATTTATAGTAAATGGAGAACGTGCATAATTTGGCCCGTCGTGGAACGGCTCCGTGTCACGGAGTGTATCGTGAGCACTGCCTCCGTGGACACGGAGGTACGCGAAAGCTCACGGGAATTCAACCCGAAATTTGGCCTTGGCAGCTTGTTGCCGCGATGGCAACGCAGCACGCTGCTTGGGCAGTGCGTCACACACTTGTGGTCGCGGAGCCCTCATGCCGTGGCACGTTGCCAACGCGCATGGGGCTGTTTTAGTATCCTGCCTGCCTTGGCACTTCGCCGACGCGCCGGTGGGCTGTTTTGGGCCTCTTCTTTGCCGACGTTCGCGTGTTGATTCCTTCTCCAAGCCTCTACTTCACTAATTCATGAATTAGCTCCTCAAAAGTCATCAAAAACCTACAAAACAAAGGCTAATCATGCGTTGTTAGCACACATATCTTGACTTTTATATAAAATCACAGAAAATGTATCAAATAGCTTAGACAACACGACTAATTTAAGCTTATAAAGCTGCATCAATGACCTATGTTATTTCCCGTGATCACAACCCCACACTTAAAGCCTTGTTCGTCCTCGAACAACCTTTACATATCATGCATATGGAGAATTTCACATAACTAATTTAGCAAGTTGATTCAAGCTACGGCTATAATGATTGGCGAAGATGCAAGTTAAAATAGAACATATGAAATACAACTATGTTAAGACTTCAACCTCAAGAACCGACTTCAATTTAAGCAAACTCATGTCAATCCAACTGATTAAGAAATCCCACATGAATTTTATCCTTCATTAAACATGTGCCTCACGGAAAGAGAGTTACCCAATCACACGCCAAAACAATTTTTACATCACAACATGTGGGTAATAAAGAATATACACTCACTCTTACAAAGAATTCACATGCTTCATGTCATGACCCATAGGCTTGCCCTTAGTGTTTTTTACTCACCAATTTAAGGATGTATGAATGTAAGATCAAGTAGGACTCTTTGAAGGTTGTAACGTAACTCAGGGTGCAGGTAGGTACTATTATGGCCAAGAATAGTGACTATTCTTCCTAAGCGCTTGCATACTCACGCCCTCCTGGCTAACTTCCCTTCCCTTACTTCCCTTTTATCCTTGATGGTTTTCTTTTTCCTTTTGTTTCCCTTATTTAGACACTTTTGACTTGTCAGTAAGAGCTCTATAAATAATTCTTCATTCTTTGTTTTCTTACCCTTAACAACAATCACCATTTCACACAAGTGCACCTTTGACCTTCTCTCAACTTCTACAACTTGCTACTTTTCATTTCTTTTCATTCTCCTCACTCCTTTACTCTTTCAGATTTTTTTCTTCTTCAAGCGCTTAAGAGCTTTGGGTCAATTCAAGGTTAATGAAAGAAACGGATTAAGCTTATGTTGCAAATTTATCAAAGAATAGGCTCAAGGCTCAACGGGCTAACTAGGGTTAATTTTCAAGGTAGGTAAAACGAGGGATAAAAATTGGGTTCATTCAAAGAAATGCCTAAATCATCTCCTACACTTCACATCCTTCATTCCGCTTCATACACACACCAGGCAAGTTCTAGACAATCCACAATAGCATAGAATACCTGCAAAAACCTTACACTCATCGCACATGCTCAATTCAAGACACATTCAAGACTCTTACTCAGCCTAATCACACGAATTCAAACATTCTTCAATTATATTGAGTCAAATTCAAGAGCCTAAGTGTCTCAAACAAAGTTATAAACTTGCATCATTCAATACTGAACATACTTGCATCCTACCATCATGTCTAGCACGTGAAGTATAGAACATCAAGCATCCATTAGCTATGGGTTAAAATCCCTACATCTATCGAATTAATTTTCTCAGGACGGTCGTCATCCATCCATCGTCGGAAGAACTTCCTTAATTATGACTAAAAACATTATATACAGACAAATAAAAATAAAAACAAAAATAAAAATTTTATTCTTCTGCTTCAAACACCCCCGTCCAAAAGACCCGAAAATAAAAACCAACGGGTGATGAACTCATGATTGACTCACACAAAAATTTTCAAATTTCAAATTTTTCAACTTTTTCCCCACAAGCATTACATTCACCAACAATTTGTTAAGACAAAAATTTTTGAAATTTCCCAAATTTCCTCACCCCACACTCCTAAATCATGCTATGTCCCCCGTAGGCATCAATTTAACATTTCAAGAGGGTGAATACCCTCGAGGCCTTTGGGCCCAGCTAGTAGCATGTTTTCCACAATTGCACGAGCGGGTGGTCGACCCCACACTTTTCCTTTCTATGCTTCCCAGCTTCCTCCCCTCCGAGGGTACTCAGACTTCCCTCCACTCCGTGCCTAACTTTCCACCAAAAACACAAACAAACAAATTAAAATAACAAAATCAAAACAGAAAAATCAAAATTACTAAGTGTACCTGAGGTACCCTTAAGTTGCCTCCAAGCAACGCCTTATTTTACGTCGTGGCACGACGTGGACTGCCCTTTTCAGGACATCCTCATACCCGGGTTCTCTTCGAGAACCATCTCCTTTCTTTTGCCGAGAGGAAACAGCCTCCACTCTGTTCCTCCCTTTCTCCAACTTCTTTTTAATTTGAAGCCCTTTATCAGACTTGGGTTGAACAGTTGATATTGCCTTTGGCCGTGCACCTGTGGACTCCTCCACCCCACACTTATCCTCTGCCAACACACTAACTTGACAAAGGTTTTCGTATGTGCCGATGGGTTTAGCTCTTGGTAGACCCGGAAGATTTCTTCTTCATCCTCGACCCTCATTTTCAGGGTCCCTTCTCTCAAATCAATCACCGTTCCTCCGGTGGCCAAGAATGGCCATCCCAAGATTAAGGGTACCTGGTCATCAACCTGAAAATCTAAAAACAATAAAATCAGCAGGTATAATAAATTTACCTACTTTGATGAGAAGGTCCTCTATGATCCCGCCGTGACAGCCGCGACTTGTCGCCCACCTGCAACATCAACCTTGTTTGCCTCGGTCTTCCCAACCCCGGTAATAAGATAGGCATTAGGTTAACTGCTGCCCCTAAATCACACAAAGTCGGACACTTCTAGTTTACTCAATTTGTATGGGGAGGGTAAACTCCTGGGTCTTGAGCTTCTTGGCATTTTGCTCAACACCCCGTGACTGCTCCTCAGTCAGTGCTACAGTCTGGACATCCACCAATCTAACTTTGTTCGGCATCACGTCCTTCAAGGTTTAGCATACTTGGGCATTCCCTGCAAGACATCAATAAGAGGCAATCTTTATGTGAAGTTCTTTGAAAGTCTCAGAGAACTTTTTGAAACATTCCCTCCTTGCTCTTTGGGTCTCTGAGGAAATGGTGGTGGTGGTCGTTGTGCTGGCTGGGCAATGAAGGTGCATTTTGTTGTCCAGCACTCTGATTTGCTCCAGTATCAGTGGATGGTCCCTGTCTAACCAACTCCGCTGCACCTCTCTTCTTCTCAACTCTTATGTACCGCACGATAACCGTCTTCCACTTCTAAGACTGATGGCATTGATCTGCCGGGGTTAGATCTGCGTCGCTTGGTAATCCTCTTTGCGGCCTCATATTTTGACAGCTGCTATTTGACCCACTTTGTTTTTCAACATTTCTCGGGTGGCTACTTGGCCGGTTCATTAAGTCTGCCGCCATCCTTGCTTGATTTTCGCTAATCGATTCGGGTCTCCATAATTTTCTGCAGTGTCTCCTCAATGCGGCTGCTACTCTGCCCATCAATCTGCCTACTCTGCTGGATACTGATGTTGTTGAGGTTGCATAAAATTCTGCTTTGATTTCCACCCCAAGAAGAATTCGGGTGGCCCCCGCTACTTCTGTTGGAGTTGTTTCCAAAATTCTGATTCCCGTGCACATTCCCAACAAATTGACTGATTCCGGATTGGCTCCACAAGATTCTGCATTATGCCCATTATTACCACAAATTTCACAACAACTCGAGCTTGCCGAACCGCATTAACCTCGGCCTGTTGGTGCATACTACCATTGAACTGAGTCAACATTTGATGTTGAAACGAAGCTAACCGTGCTGCCATAGCATTGCAAACCTCTCGCTTCGTCAACCCTTGATCTTCTTCCTGTCCCTCTTGATGATCTCGCCTTACCACTCTGATTTCCTTGTGCAATTCCCCTGCTCAACAAAGTGTACAACCTTAACATACGTCTTTTCAAGGCTTGCCCACCACGCAGTCTAGTAATATTTTTGTATATGTGGGTCTAGACTTTCTACAAAGGTATGGGCCAGCACTTCATTTGATTGTTGATGATGGGGACAACAACAATGACTTGAATCTTTCCCAAGCCATATACAGTTCTCATCGCCGCTTGAACCTAGCATTTCACTTCTCAACTTGCGCTTTTGCCCGAAGGAAAATCGATAAGGAACTTTCTAGCCAAGTCATCCCATGAAGTAATGGAGTTCGGTGGCTCAGCCTTCAGCCACTTTTTTGCCTCTCCCAACAATGAAAATGGGAAGAGGGTTAAGCGGACATAACTGTGGACACGCCGGTGGGGGACAAACGTACGCTTATCTCAAGAAAGCTCTGTAAGGTCGCCAGGTCCTCATGTGCCGTTCCAGTGAACTGACCACTAGAATGTTACAACTGCACCATATTCGTTTAAGCTCAAAGTTTCCTCCGTGCTCCGGTTTACGGATACTAGAGGTCACATTTGTCGCTAGTGGATGGCCACTTCGCGAACTGGTCTAGCTGCCATTAATGCCGATAATGTTTGTACTTGTCCAGCGGGTGGTTGTTGTTGTACCCTTTTTTGAAGTCTCTTCAACTTTGCTCTAGAGCTATTCTCCCTTTGCAAATGGATTTGACGTCAGTTCAAGCAACGCTCCACATTTCTCTATTTCTAGCCACTCGGCAGACAACCCGTCACCCGCAAATAGACAAACTAACACCAAGTTTCTCAACACTTAAGGAAAATTTAATAAATCACACAAAAATAGATAAATTATCAAACTTCGCCTAGTCCCCCGGCAACGGCGCCAAAACTTGACGTGCCCGCAAGTGTAATGGTCGTGTAAGTAATATAGTGGCTCTTTTTAAGAACCGGATTATCGAACCCAAGGACTGACCCATTCCTCTAACTGCCCATTTCTAGTGTGATCTTTAAATACCTTAAGTGTTGTCACTACATTTTCGTTTGGAGAATAATTAAGTCTAAGTTTAACAACGAAGGCTCCGAAAGTGCTCTAGGAGCAACATAGGGTTAAAACCACTAATCATGCGATAATACTGATTTGCAATGGAACAAGCATGGTCCTATCGGGACATTGTTATTTCACATAATTAGAATTGCATGTTCATGGTCTTGTTCTTAAACACGAAAATCTAGCCTCACTGCATCATTGTGAGCGAGGAGTTTAATTTTCTAGTCGCTGGCAATCATTATGTTGTGGTTTACGGGAAACGATCAGGGACTTTCGTACGCCTAAACCATTTAATGCAACTTAGCCGCACACCTACTTCGAGTGGTGATGTGACATCCCAAGTTGGCTCTTCATAACCCCTGTAATAACCAAGCAAGGTGTTAGGTATATTTCTATCCAAAAAACACGGAACCTCTCCTGTGATTACTTCATGCTCCCCACATTCTCATGTCCCGACCTAGGTACTTTCTCAAGCTATTTCCTGTTAACAATATGCTTTTATGGTGATCAATCATAAAAACAACCAACAAAATAGAATGCAAGACGAAAACAACAACTACAGTTCAATTCCAAAACAATATCATAGAATT
This sequence comes from Datura stramonium, assembly GCA_018107945.1. Lineage (NCBI taxonomy): Eukaryota > Viridiplantae > Streptophyta > Magnoliopsida > Solanales > Solanaceae > Datura > Datura stramonium. Next base: position 36,497 of record JACEIK010009916.1, on the reverse strand, counting down.
ACATCATAATTCATGGCTTCAACCCTAGAGGAAGGGTTCTTGCCATTCATGTTAGTAAAACTACGTTAATCTACTCCTAATCTACTATTAATCTACTCCTAACTACATACTTACAACAGATTGGTAGATGAGAAGGGAATGGATGAACCCTAGGTGAGTTCCCTCCCACTTCCCTTCACTCCTATGCAGTTTTTCGAATAAAATCGTGACTCCAATGAAAATAAGAGCTATGTCCGGTTTATAGTAAATGGAGAACCTGCATAATTTGGTCTGTCGTGGAACGGCTCGTGTCACGGAGTGGTCGAGCACTGCCTCCGTGACACGGAGGCATCGCGAAAGCTCATTGAATTCAACCCGAAAATCGCTCATGTGCCTTGAGCACGCATATAACATGGCACGCTGCTTGGGCAGCGCGTCACACACTTGGTGGTCGCGGAGCCCTCATGCCGTGGCACCAAGCCAACGCATGGGGGCTGTTTTAGGCAGCCTGCCTGCCGTGGCACTTTCGCCGACGCGCCGGTGGGTCAAGCTTTGGGCCTCCTCTTGCCGACGTTCGAGTGTTGATTCCTTCTCCAAGCCTCTACTTCACCAATTCATGAATTAGCTCCTCAAAAGTCATCAAAACCTACAAAACAAAGGCTAATCATGTTGGTTAGCACATATCTTCACTTTTATATAAAATCACATGAAAATGTATGAAATAGCTAGACAGCACGACTAATTTAAGCTATAAAGCGTAACACGGGACCTATATTATTTCCAGATCAGAAGCATGAAAACAACTACCCTACCCATGACCTGGAATTAGCTGTATTCATGCCTGAAGATATGGAGACATTACTATATGGAGTTCACGTGATATTTCTACCGATCATAAAAGCCTACAAGATATCTTCACCCAAAAAGAGTTGAATTTGCGACAGCGTCGCTAGTTAGAGCTGTTGAAAGACTATGATGTGAATATTTTGTATCACCCAGGGAGAGCCAATGTGGTAGCAGACACCCTTAGCCGTAAATCTATGGGGAGTTTGGCATACTTGCAGCTCCTGGGAAAGAATGGGAGTTGGCCTGAGACTTGCATCAATACGGTTTAGCCGTTCGTATAGCAGAATTAGGGACAATAGAGCGGTTTCTAGAACACCGCAGCATCATCATTGGGTGGAAGTGAAGGAACGGAAGCATGAAGACCCTAGTCTCTGCTCAGCCAAACAAAGTTCACCGAGGAGAGGTGAAAATTTTCAGTAACCGAGATGGAGTGTTGAGACATAAAGATCGCCTTTGTGTTCAAGATGCTGTAGCTTCGCCAGCAGATTATGGATGAGGTACACTATGCCCGTTATTCTCCATCCGTGTTCGATGAAAATGTACCAAGATGTAAAAGAAATCTATTGGTGGGCCAGTGAATGAAGAAGGAGATAGCAGAATTTGTAGCACGATGTCCCAATTGCCAACAGGTAAAAGTTGAACATCAGAAACCAAGCGGACTGACCCAGGATATAGTTGTGCTCTATGGAAATGGGAAGCGCTTAAAATGGACTTTGTAGCAGGATTACCTCGCACTGTGTGTAGATATGATTCGATTTGGGTAATCGCTGACAAGTTGACAAAATCAACTCATTTTCCGCCAAGAAGGGCTACCTTTTAGTCAAGATAATGCCGAGCTGTATATTAAAGAAATAGTCAGGCTGCATGGTGTTCCATTGTCAATTATTGCCGATAGGGGGCTAGCATAACCAAGTTTTGGCAATCATTTCAGAGAGGCTTGGGGACGCAGTGTTAACCTAAGCACAACCTTCCATCCTCATTGCACGGGAAGGCCATAGAACTCAACATCCATACGCTCGAGGACATGTTACGAGCATGTGTTTGATTTTGTGGTAGCTGGGATGAACATCTACCGCTTATTGAATTCACCTATAATAACAATTATCATCTTGCCACTAGATGGCGCCCCAGAAACATTATATGGGCGGAAGTGATCTCCAAATTGTTGGTTTGAGGTAGGTGAACCAAAGTTACTAATTGGGCCATATATCATTAATCAGTCGTAGGAGAAAGTAAAGCGATCAGGGAACGTCTATCGACTGCTCGCAGCCGCCAGAAATCTTATGTTGATATGCGTGGCGCAAACTTGGAATTTAATGTGAGGTAACTGCGGGTATTCCTGAAGGTTTCACCCATGAAGGGTGATGAGATTTTTCAAGAAAGGTGCTCAGCCCTCCGAGGTTTACTGGGCCTTATCGGATTCGCCAAAGAATAGGCCTAGTGTGGCATATGAATTAGATCTACCTCCAGCACTAGAATCAGTCTCACTGCTTTTCATGTATCAAAGCCGAGGAAGTGCATGTAGAAGATCCCTCCCGAATTGTCTCTAAATTCCAAAATGTTCAGCCGCTTAAGAGTTAGCTTATGAGGAAGTTCCAAGAGTCATACTAGACCAGTAGATCCGTAAGTTAAGAACTAAAGATGTTGCTTCACAAGGTGTTGTGGCGTAAAGGAAACTGAGAGGAGTTGAATTGGGAAGCATAAGATGATTTGAAAGTTTTAGATATCCTCAGTTATTCCAGACTTAGTCAGATTGCGCAGCCAAGAGGTATGTTGTTATTGTTGTTTCATGAGTTGCTTTATATTCATGTAAATGGAGTAGCCGACCCAAGCTTATTGTGAAATGAATACTATAGTATCATGTGTTGTACCCGCATTGGACTTTTCCCGTATTTGTGGATTTTTAGATAGTCCATACGCTGTGAGACCCTAGCGAAATTTTTCCAAAATAAATAGTTGCAAGTTAAGATTCTGCAAGCAGAAGTTATCATTCGAGGACGAATGTTCTTAAGGGGGAGGATGTTACACCTCCATGTTTCTAGCACTTAGTTGGCCTATTCGCATGTTGGTTGAGAGTTTTAGAATGCCATACGCATAAAAAGGGCCTGGGAATGAAACAACGAGTGCCAAGTCGGGATTTTCGCAAGAGGAGGCTGAACCAGGCCGCCCAGGAGGGGCAACGTGGCACGGAGGCCCCTCCACCGCGATGGTAATAACGTGGCACCGAGCTAGATTGGTGCGATGGCCGTTGTGCCACATTGCCATGCTTCGGGCTCCAAGTATATAAAAGCCTCACTCTTTATTTTCATGATATTTCACAAGTTAAACGACCAGAAAATAGAGAGGGCGAAGGGTTAACATAAATTTCCATTTGATTACGGCGTCAAATGCCGTCCAAAGTTAAATTAACTTCAGGTACCGAAGTATAAAGCCAAGTAGGGGAGCATTTTCACGGAGTTAGTTTTATGAAATTGGTCCATAAGGCCGACCCCCGATTCAAAGTGATTGAATTGCTCCAAACCAGTGCTAATACACCTAGGATTAAAGTGAGTATTTCTCCCTTCTAGACTTCTGAGAAATTTCAAGTTTTCGATCGTTCTTTGATTAGTCGAAGAATAGTTAGTAAGTTATATATATAGTATTATTTGTTTTATAGTATAATAATAAATTTAATTTAGTTCTTCAGAATATGATTACAATTGTGAGACATGAATACCAGCCGAACCTCACCAGTTAATCAGTAAACCAGCAGCTGAGGTATGTAAAGCCATTTCCTTCGGCAAGTTAGTTGTCCCAAGATAGTAAAACAAAGATATATTCCAAGAGAGTATTTCATAAATAGTATAGCGTGTTCATATGAAATTTAGTAAAGCATCATTAGAAATATTATATCGTGTTTAGCATGAAACTTAGTAAAACAGCATAAGTCCCAGCAGACTATTTCAGAAAAGTTATATCATGCTTTAGTATGAGATTTAGTACAGCATGTCGGAGATTATATTATTATTATAAGATTCTGTATGTATTATATGCAGTCATTGCTATCAGTTGAGACTTGATTGTTTTGGGTTGGATTACCTGAAGCCTGTGACCGCCCTAGGGTTAATAGTTGCGTCGACTCGTCCAGAGGGCGAGGATATCGCCGCTCTACGGAGTGGCATGTCGTCCTCTAGTGACGAAGATTTGGATGCGCTTTCCCCATATTTTGTCGTGGCTATCTTTATACACTTCCGTCGTGGGCGCTTGCGCCCGGGGTGTTGATTTCAGAAGTCCTCTGAACTCAGGCACAATTATCGTCAGGTCCATGGCCCAAGTTTCATAACCAGGATCGGCGGTGTTGCTTATAGTTACTAGTTGATGTGGTATGACCTAGGTAGGATAAATAGATTTCAGATAATTGTACCCTTCCGCTATGGGGGCCAGGTAAGGTTTATGTTGTGTTATGTTATGTCATGTTATTTTAGTTATGGTTAGATAGGACGGTAGGATGCCACGTTACCAGGTACAACTCCTACTCTTTTAAAAATAGTTAAGGTTAGTCCAACCCACTATCCCAAATAATCTCTTAAATTATTCTGTCTTTCTTATTTCTCCAGTTACTATCAGTTTCATTATTTACTTTCAGTTATTTTCAGTTGTTTCTTTGCATACTCAGTACCGGTGGTACTGACGCCCATTATGGGGTGCTGCATTACTTTCCTGCAGGTACTCAAAGACGAGGAGCAGATCCCTCGTAGTTCCAGTTATCGATACAGAGCCTTCAGCTCCTTTCATCCGGAGCTTGAAAGACAGAGGTTTACTCTCCTTTTGATTGTACAGTATGGGTAGGCCGGGGCCTTGTCCCGACCATCTTATTATTCTTAGAGGCTTACAGATTGTATCATATTCCCTGTGGTCATATTGTATGTGATGGTCGTGTGGGGCCTTATTCAGTTGTTTGTTGGTGGCCTTGTCGGTCACAGATCGGTTTAGTGCTCGATTTCATTTCTCAGATATAACTAGACAACATGGTGGCCTTGTCGGCCTGCATAGGATCTCTTGTAGTTGGTTGTTCTAGTTAGTTGTTTATATCCTTACAGGTGGCTATAGGCCTTGTCGGTCGGAGGCTGTGTTTACAACCGTTATATAGCCTGTCGTTTTCTTGAATCCGGAGATAGAGCCAGCCTGGCACCAAAAGTGCTTAGGCTCAGTTAGTCCAGTAGTCCAGGTCCTAGTAGGGCACCAGGTGCCAGTCATGCCTCCCAAGGTGGGGCATGACAACACTACACCTTATGGTAAATAACTCATGTTTATGACTATTGTACGATTATGATTTCAGCATGTGCCCTATTCTCATGTTCATTTTAACTTTTACTCTCGATCTTGATTTACTATTTTATGAGCACGTTTTAATTTCTCTACATGCTCAGTACATTCAAAGTACTAACCGCATACTCTATGTTACATCGTCTCATGATATAGGTTCGGTGATAAGACTCAGCCCTGACGTTAGCTCACTCTCACTTCAATCTAGTTCCATTCCAGGTTTGGTGAGTCCTCATGATCCGAAGAAAACAATTTTGATTTGTCTCTTTCTCTTATGACTATCAGTTTCAGACTTAGTGAGCTAGTTGGGGGTGTTGTCCCATCAGCTCATTGTATGGTTAAAGTCTTTCCAAACAGCTATGTATAGATGCTCTAGCATTATTGATTTGTTGTCTACCCTTATGCTTTATGATATGCATACTTCCACTTATATTTTTTTCATATTTTATATTCCACTTAGTTATGCTCCAAATCATGTTATGAATGTGTCATAGGTTAGATTGGAGTTATTCGTGGTTCCAGGTCCTGTCTCTGGGTCCGAGGTCCACGCTTAGGTTGTGATGGATCTAATTTCCCATTATCCGTGATGTTTAACTCAAGTCAACTTTTATAAGGAGGAAAGAATAGCGTAGGGAGTTATAATAAGAGTGATTGACATGATTGAATTTTATGATAACTATGTAGTGCCGAAAATGGATACTTTTCAATTTAGGATAAGGTCCCGTTGATCACTAAGATGTGAATATGATAGGTACAACATTGTGTATTGCTCGAGAATAAAAGATTGTATACACTAGTTATTTAGAAGGAGAGCAAGGATGTTTGTAAGGTATGGGTCGTGATATAAGACGATCATGCTTATGATTTATAAAATTCTAGGATGACATGAATTCTGAGGACCTAAGATGGGTGGGTCGAGAGGGATGAAAAAATGTTGACATATATGTTGGTGGAAAAAAATATTTTAGACAAAGAAATGATTTTAGCGGATGCTATAACTAATATTTGCTAAACATAGGCAATATTTTTTAAGATATGTATTGTAATTGAGATGCCTTTATAAATAATGTAATTAAATCTGCAATTATAAAATTAAAACTCAAGGTTAGTTACTCTGTTCTAAAATAAACAAAAGATATGGTAGTATGGATGAAAACAAATATGGTACAATAAATAAACCACTCAGTAGATAATATCAGTTAAAGCACATAGGTTACACGAAGGACCACTTGACAAGTATTACACGTCCTAATGTGCAAAGGGACTCTTTTTCTAGAAGCAAGCCTATATTTCAAAATAATTCAACAAACGATAGAGTGATCCAAGTCTTCCGACGTATCAAAATGTATAATTGTCATTCATCTTCATAGAATTCATTAATTACATTCTTTGAAAAGTAAAGAAGAAAAGGAAATAACCATATGGGAAACATAAATATTGTGGGCATCAAGAATTCCATGATAGTTTTGAAGCTGCAATGAGTCAATTTCTTTTGAGTCCAAACTCATCGTGGGATGTTTCAGGTACATCAAGTAAGGGCCATGGTAGATAAGTAGGCACATATGGGCCTTATACCCCCGGACTAGAGAGACTTATTCCCACATGTAAGGTGCTTTGGTATTTTCCCTAAGGAGATGAAGTCATATATAATCTTTCTTAATCAAATTAGAAAAACTGTCGGTGTTCCCTTCAAAGCTCTAGTCTCAACTCCGCAGTCAATTTCAAATCATGCATAGTTTTTTGTGGTACATCTAGGAGGGTATGCTTGAATTTCAAAAGTGAACATATCATCCCAATGAATGGTTAGCTGTTAGATTCTGGGCACTTTATAAAGCGGCCCAAAACATACCTCAAGCTCGTACGTGTAGTCTTAGAGAGGGACTATTTGTGTTTTACCAAATTGTCGTATCACCTAAATGAGAGCCTAAGTTTGGATGCCACATAGACCTACCAACTCTATGTAATAAAGTCTACAACTTCTCAAGTAAGCAACTTCGTGCTTATACCAGTCGTAGTTCCAATAGATGTCTGTACCATGAGGCTTATGCATTAAAATATACCAATCAATGGTAGTGTCTGGGCAATCCATGAACCAGATCATTCTTTATGTGTGGCTGTCAATCCTGTTCAAACAATCTGGTCATATGTTGAAACTGGTGGATACTCGTGGAAATGCTCTATAGCCCATATTTGAAGAAGTAAATTACAGTCGTTGAAAAACCTCACTCCGTGACTATATTTAGACAAAACCCTTAGCATCTCAGCTAATAACATAGGGACTATAATGATCTTTTTCTCATCAAGTTCTTTCAATAGTGCACAAGCTATCGAACTGATGCCTATGTCATCTTTCTGCTTTCTATAGGAAGGATCAAACTGCCCAACAAAGTTATAGCAAAAATGGTAGACCACCTATCCTCCCATTTGAGAAGAGAACATAAGAACTAGTCTTGATAGGTCTGATAGCCATCCTTGAGTCCATACTTTTCATGTAGAAACTCTAGAGGAACCTAATTATTGTCGAGATATTGGAGATGTGGATTCTCTCTCAAACCCAAGTACCTCAAGAACTTCTTACCTAACTAGCTTTGGGAGATGACAAATTTTTTTCCCTGATAGGGTAGATCGGTAAAACCAGCAAATTTCTCCAGTGTTGAAGTTATCTTAGAGTCATTGAATTTGAAAACCTCCCGAAGGGGATCCCAATATTGAATGAGTTCTAGTACGATATTTTTGTTATGAACTATGTGAATGAGGGAGGTAAGAAATCTGAGTATCTTCTTGATATCATACCCATGTAATCCTCAATGTTCTCTCACCACTTTTTTAGTTTAGTTGGGACAAGACAAGCATTTAGGTATTTCATAGCCTTGGGAAAATAGGTTCCATTTTTTAGAAAATGAAGTGAACAAAGTCCCTTAACATAGTTGTTTTGGCTTGTATCAGCCTATCAGATGTCACACAGGCACATAATATAATTCGTCATTGGGTTTAAAGGAAAAACAAGTCAACACAAGGGAGGGTTTCCTAATAAAAAGTTGATACCAAGGACCGATCCATCTTAAGGTATTTGTGAATACAACATGGCCAATTTTTTTTCTAGATTTTGAGAATGGAACTGAATAACTGTGAGAAGATATATAGTAAAACTAAACCTACTAGTTACTGAAACAAAAGATTTTTAAAAAAGGTATGGAGAAGCGCAATAGACTTTGTCACGTGTTCAGTGTGTGTTTGTGTACAACAAAGATTCGATAGGAAGTGTAATGACAATATAGGAAAAAGCAATAACATTTAGTGTCTTTTAAAAAAATAAGGAACACAAGTTTTATAGAGCAATGTAACAAATTCTAGTAATGTAGCTAAAGAAAATAAAAGCAAGTAGTAGACAAAAATAAACAAGCATCCCAAAATGTGGGTCTTAAACTAAACATGCTAAGGTTAAACCTAAAGTCTATATTCTCCAGTGGAGTCGTCATTCTTTTGACGCCCTATTTCTAACAGGTTTAAAATAGTTCACAACTTCGTGGATGTGTTTCTTCTAGTTTGTAAGTGTTTAGAGTCACCCCCTAATTGCTAAGGGTACATTTTATTTTATTTTATTATTTTACCCCTCCCTAGGAGCTCCCACCTTTTTTATTCCCTTGGTGGCTCGAACTTACAACCTCAAGGTTGGAGGTGGAGGGTGATAATACTCAAATTACACCTATAAAAAGTATAAAGTGGGCATTATCAATAAAGAACCCAACTAAGGTTGGGGTCGATCCCACAAGTAATATATTCGTGATTTCAAAAAATGATAGTATTTACACTTTTAGTTCAATTATTCCCTAAAGGGGTTTTTAAGAGAAATAATCAAGTAAAAATATTGTGAAATGGTGTTGTTATCAAATTTATGCAATTAACTAGGAAAGTGTTCCCCATGGCTTCTTAACTAGGTTAGGTTATTACACTTATAATCTATTTCAATACTTAGCCTATAGAACTAATAAATTATGTTTATCCAAACAGTTGATTCACCTCTGTTAGACGACTATACTCAATTACCGGGTTAGGTCTCATGAGCGATTTCAATTAACCTTTATCAATAATTCCAAATTAACTTTTCTGTGACTGCAGCTCAAGTTATTCAACAAAAATTAATTTCAAGGCTTTCTTGTTCTTTTCTTTTCCTAATCTCTATCTATAGATTCAAGAAAGAAGAGAATACGGGCCAATCCTAATGTTTTACATCATTAAGATACAATTAACATGAATAAAATAACAATAAAAGCATCCTTCTTGGTTTAGAATCACCCTGTGTTAACCCTAGTTTGTTATTCCATCATGGTTCCCACAACCATAGTTGTGGAGGTTTTAGCTACTCATAATTGCGAGAGAAAATCAGAAATCATGAAAGAAATCATAATAAACAATTAAAATATTGAAGGAATAAAACCCACGATTCAATTGCACAGTACCATTTAAAATAAAGAACACAAAGATGAACACTTGTGTTTCTTTCGTGTACATTTTTCTCCAAGAAGTGTTGGGAAACTCAAAAATACTGATTATGATCATAAGAGTTAGATTTCTAATAAAAATTAAAGGAAAATATTTATACAATTAATGAAATCCTTTCCTATGTTAATAAGGATTCTTTCATCGGGATGACCTACGAGTCGTAGCATGCTGCTCTGAGACGTGGCTTTTATTCGTAGTTTGAAATGCAGCATCTGAATTTATTAGGTACAGGAGGCTGGTATGACTTGTACATTACCACTACAAGTCGTAGGTTTCATTCATGGTCCAGACTTCTGAAATATGTCATCTTTGATGATTCTCGTATGGGTCCTTCATACAACTCGTACCATATTGGTAATCAATTCGTGCCTTGAGGATTCTAAGTATATAATCCTATGAATCTCACCACGAGTCTATCAATATGACACGTACATTGGTGTCACAACTTGTGGCATGTTCTCGTACCTCGGGATCTGCTAGTGAACATCTTCTAATTCTCTACCACAGACACTCAGTACGGCTTGTACTATTAGTCATACATTGAACTTAGCCTTTGTACATTCTCTGAAGTTCTGCTATGATTATAAGGTACGAATTGTACCAGGACAGTACGGCTCATACTGTAACTTTTAGTTAACCATTTTTCTGCACTTTTGCACTCTTATTCCAAAATCTAATTCCCAGATCTGATTTCCCTAAAAATAAAGTAAAAGAACCTCATATCCATATAAACACACCCAAGTTATTACATTTTTTCTATGTTTTAAGCATCAACAGTTCTGTAAAACCACGACAGATCAACATCCTCAACTAAAGTCCTCAAGAAAACAAAAACACTACTACAAATATGACACTTAACTAGAAAGTAAAATAGAACAACAATGTCAAAATTTGCACACATGACCACTTTCAAGTATTAACCCCCTTTTTTTTACACACTCAAAACAAGGATTGCTATGTACATATAAAACTGCAACTCATGACACAAAGGGATCTAGAAATGGAATTAAATTATTAACAGACAACTGAGCAATCACTACTGTTATTTACACAGATAACTAATGATGTATTGTGGGTTTGCAGCACATTCAACGCTCAAAACTAAGAAAATAGCATGGATTTAGGTGTATTTATATGGATATGAGGTACTTTTCCTTTTGTTACAAGATAAACAGGTGTTGTAACTAAAGATTGCAAAAGATAGCTTAAAAAAAGTGCAAAATGGGAAAAAAGTGCAGACCACAGTACAGATCGTAGGAAGGACCTACGATTCGTACTGGTGGCCATGAGAAGTTGCTGAAAGTTAAGGTTGAGCATATGTGACCCACGAGTCCCAGTATGATTAGTAGCAGGCTTGTACGAGTCATGATGAGGAAGTCGTGATGAAATCCAGAAGAATTGCATCTGAGTCTGACTCTTTCTATGAGAAGCAAGTACGACCCATAAGACGAAGGTACGAGTCATACTATTCTGGTCGTGATGAACTTTAGAAAAACTTCAAAATCTTTGATTCAAAGTACGGGAGCTCCGTATGAGCCGTGAGTTGATGGTACGATTCATACCCAGATCCAACACTTAGCTAGAATTTAGCCAGTTGAGATTGTACGAGAGGAAGCTACGGATCGTAGGAGCATGCTATGAATCGTAGGTCGAGTCGTGGCACTGGCAGCAACAGATATGGAAATTCTCCCTGTTGGCTTAGGAAAAGGATTCTTGTGTCTGGTCCTCAGCCTAAGGGGGAGTAACGGGTTGTGGGCCGATCGTCGTGAGGAGTAAAGGGTCATGGTTACTGTTGGGGCCCGCAAGTGTACGGGTCGTACAAGTAATATAGTGGCCCTTTTTAAGAGACGGATGTCGAACCCACAGGGACTGGACCAATTCAGCTAACTATCTAGTTCGAGTGTGATATTAACTACCGCAAGTGTTGATTATAAAAGTTTTCGATAGAGTTTAATTATGTCTAATTGTGGTCAACGAAATATTCTGAATTCACTCAAGGAGCAACATAGAGTTAAAGCCGGATAATCATGCGCTACTATGATTTGCAATGGTTAAGAATGAAACTATCAATTGTCATCTCACATAATTAGAATTGCATGTTCATGGCCTTCCGAGCCTCTAAACACGACAAAATAGCCTCACTACTACATTGTGAGCGAGGATGCTAATTCTAGTTCGTGGGAAATTAACTACGTGGATGTGGTTTATGGGGTTATGCCATTGATTAGGGTCC
>JACEIK010009913.1:21170-39477 GCA_018107945.1 Datura stramonium | reverse complement strand
GTAGCTACTTGAAATCGAATCTAGGTATTTATAGAAAATATCCAAATGCCCCTCCCCCCTTCCCCTAAACCTATTACACGATCTTCAACTACACACCTATACTTCATGGGGGTCCTATTACTCCCCTGAACCTTTTAATTCAGATATTAAGTAGCCCTTAAAAGTTGACATGTCATCCTTAACTAGATATATGCACTTGTTTGTATACACACCCTAACCCCACTCCTTTCACTTTTATTTTCCCTCTTATTTATGATCCAGTGGACTTTCTTTAAATTAACCAAATTTCTTAATCCCTAATTCAAACATAACCCAACTTATTCTATTATCTCCTCTTTCACCCTCAATCTTCTTCATTATTTTCTGGTTGTATGTTCATTTTTGACAAGTGAAATTTTCTTTGAAAGTCTATTTACTAGCTATTAACCTATTTCTCTGAGTAAAAATTAACTCTTTAATATTTAATTTCAGTTTGTGTTTGACTAGGATTAGGATTTATTTGAGTTGGTGTTAATCCAAAAAGAACGAAGAACAAAAATGTGTTTATAGTATGTGTGTGTTAATATCATAGTATTTCATTATCCAATTCTATCATATTTTATTGATATAGTCATGAAATTGATTTTTTCTTTCTCATACAATGTCGTGTAATGTAACCATATTTATAGTATGTGCTTATTTAATAAACAATGTTGGGTAGTATTAAATTAGTTATCTCTATTCTTTAATTGCATTCAGGTAGAAGATGAGTGGATTTTCTTTGGTCACTTTAAGATGGTACCATGGTGATGTGTTAGATTTAAGTAGTGGGCAACCAATATATAATGGTGGACAAACTACAGAGTTTTTGGATGTTGATTTGGATAGGATTTCCTATTTTGAGTTGAGAAGCTACACTAAAAAACTAAGATATACCACAACTTGCACATTCAGTATTAAACCACCTAACAATGATATTTTGGTAGATATTATTGATCATATGGATATTTTAAACATGTGTTATTCTTTAGAAGTAGAGATATTGTGGAGGTATATGACAACCACTTAATTGATGAACCACTTGTGGCCCCATTTTGTTAGAAAATATTAGTCATGGGGATATGGAGGAATTTGGTTCAGCTTTTAATAAAGGGGCTGAACAAAGTGATGGTCAAAGATTGAGGTGGGTGAAGACATTGGTGGGGATACTTTAAATGGTGAGGTAGATGTGAGGAGCCTTTCACTATAACGCTTGCCACTACTTCTACTGCTACTAGAGCTTCTTCTACCACAACTTCTATAACTACATCTGGTACTATTACTGATGGTACTACTGCAGATGGTGATGGTTCAGACCCTGCTACTGTAGATGGTGATGGTCCAGATCTAGGTATAGTTGGATCTAATTTCATAGATGATGAGGGTTTTGATTACTCAACTGATGATAGTGTTGAGTTTGAAGGTGGATTAGTTGGAGATGCTGAGGAGGATAGTGGCAGTGATGTGCATGAGGAGGTTAGGGAGTTGAGGGATGAAAAAAAGACTTTCCAAAGGAGAAAAAGAATGGAGAGAGTACCACCTGACATTAAAGAGGTACTAGTAGGTGAAGCTAGACCAAATTTAGGTTTTGATGAAACTGAAACAGATAAAATAAGTCTTGATGGACAGTTAAGAGGTGATGAACCTTACTATCTAAGTTCTGATGTTGATAGTTTTGAAATAGATAAGGAAGACTGTTGTGATAAAAATAAATATGTTGAATCTGGTAGGATAAATGTACCAATAAGGGTAAATTTATCAAGAAGGAGGAAAACAACAAAAAATCATCCATGACCCACTGCCAAGAAAGTTGTGTGGCAGTTGGGTGGTCTTTGCTGATGTAAATGAATTTAGAAAAGTAGTAACTAAATATGCAGTTCAAAAGAGAGTTCAGGTAGAGAAGTGGGAGAATGAGCCAAAAAGGGTTAGAGTTATATGCAAGGATGGTTGTACATAGCTTTTGTATGAATGTCTTAACTCTACAACAAATGATTTCACGATAAAGACTTACAATCCAAAGTATACTTGCTACAGGACAACTGGAAATTACTTATTTAATGCAAAATTCTTATCTGATGTCTTTAAAGATAGAATAACTGAGCATCTAAACATAAGAGTTTTCAAGTTTCAAGTGCTAATTAGAAAAAAGTTGAAAGTTCAAGTTGGATCATATTGTGGAATTTGGAAGAATTCTTGACTGTAAGAATGAACTCTTAAGGACCAATCCAAGGAGCACTTGTGCTGTTAAACTTGGTGAACCTGATGCATTTGGTAAGACAGTATTTCAGAGCTTTTACATCTGCTTTGATGCATTGAAGAAGGCATTCTTAAATTGTAGAAGGTGCATAGGTTTAGATGGTTGTTTTCTTAAAGGAATTTGTAGAGGTCAGTTGTTAGTTATTGTGGCTAAAGATGATAATAACTAAATGCTTCCACTTGCTTGGGCAGTAGTTGAATATGAGGAAAAAAATTACATGGACCGAGTTTGTCAAACTGTTAAAGGATGATCTAGAACTAGGAGGTGGTAGAGATTTCACCTTAATTACATATATGTAAAAAGGTATGTGTACTTCTTTATTTTATATTTGTATTTATTAGTTTTCATGTTGTGTATGTTCTTCTGACTATCTATCATCTATATTAGAGTCTGTACGTAGCAATTCAAGATATTTTACCTACTGTTGAGCATAGAAAGTGTGTTAGACACATCTTAGTTAACTGGGCTAAGGATTGGAGAGGTCTTCAAAAAATACAATAATTTTGGATGATTTACAAGAGTACCTTTGAGTCACAATTGAGGAAAAATATAGAGAACATGAAGTTACTTAGTCCAGAGAAAATGATGAATAACTTAATGCACTATAATATAGAGTATTGATATAAGATTTACTTTAATACTGGAGTAAAATGTGATTCTGTAGACAACAACATATTTGAGTGTTTTAATGTACGGATCTTAGCAGCTGAACACAAGACAATTATTACAATGCTTGAAAAGATAAGAGTAAAGATGATGACAAGAATAACTAAGTTAATGGAGTTTACAAATAATTGGAAATGCAATTTTACTCCATTGGCTTTAAAAGTATTAGAGGATAATATTATTATGTCAATAAACTGTAATATTGAATTTAGTGGAGTTGTTAGGTTTGAAATGAGAGAAATACTATGCCAACACACTGTGGATCATAGCAGAGGGACTTGTAGTTGTAGGGCATGAAAACTAAAGGGCATAGCACGTGCACATGTTGTGGCTGCAATATACTTTAAGAAATTGATCCTCTTGACTAAATTAATAGTTACTACAGTAAGGAGACTTATTTGATGACGTATGCCAATGTTCTTCAACCAATCACAAATATGAAAATGTGGCCTATATCTACTACCCCCGTCGTTGCACCACCAGATATAAAATAATATATGGTAGGCCAAGTACGACAAGGAGGAAAGAAGTTGATGAAAATAAGAAACTTGGAAAGTTACCTAGAACTAGACTTGACATGACATATAGTAACTGCAATGGTAGAGGCAACAATAAGAGAGGGTGTCTACAAAGTCAAGGTGTTGTGTCATCAAAAAGGGCAGAACCATCAAATTCAGGAAAAAGGAAGGGGCATAAACATCATATTCAGGTAGGAAAAGAGGCAAACCAAGGTAATATTTTTACTTGAATTAATATATAATAATTATTTATAACTTTATCTTTGCATCTAAGATAGAAACCACCAACTAAAGATGATCCTCCAGAAAAAAAAAAAGGAAGAGGAAGACCAAGAAATAAACATGCAGCACCTAATGCACCTCCTCCACCTACTGTACATTTTTCACCCATTGCACCTCCTACATATCCAACACTTATTACACCTTTTGATTACCCTGCATCCTCTTTTGCACCTCCTAATTACCTGATGAGTTGGTAATTTATCAACTCATTAGGCTCTTAAGCATGAACTTTAGCTTAGTTTTCAAGTCATTTAAATAAATTTTATGCCCTTTTGGCCTTTTTATGTGCAGGTATTTGATTAAAAAGAAAGATCATGAATTGGAGTAAAAAGGATGAATTCAGGTGAAAACAGATGCTCCACCAGAGGACACTAGTGAAACACCAATCAATTGAAGGGAACCACTGATTTGAGGAGAAAATGCAACCAGGATCCCATGAATATCAATCGGCAACTCGCCGGTTCCATCATCGACAGATGCTGGATCTTGCTGGACCAAAGAGGAAACTGATCAGCAGATCACGGATGTAAATCGGAGAACCACCGAAGGCGTTGCGGAAAGGTCCTGGAATGGCACTGGATCGCAGAAGGAAAGGAGCGATGGCTCACGGATTGCAATCGGCGAACCGCCGGTTCTGTGGCAAGTGAAAAAACGCCTGAACAAGGGCAATTACGTCTAGCACTGAAAAAGAGGAGATTGGTTGCCCTATTTTTATATATAGTCTAGAAGAAAGTACTCTCTACATATCTTTTTATCTTTGAACATTCCTTTTTCTTTGAAAAGAGAGAAAAAAACCATTGGAGAAGAAATTTGAATATTTCTCTCTCCTATTTTCATCTTCTTCCTTAGCAAGGTATAACCATTGTTGCAGATATATTTTGAGTTTGATTTTTCTTGCTCGTAGCAATGAAATCATTGAGTTTATTGATGAATATGCTCTTTAGTTTCTTAATTATGAATATCTAAATTATTAGCTAGAGGTGTGTGATGATGGGTGTTTAATTAGATTGGGTACTGGTAGATTCATCTTAATATTGCTAAATTTGTATAAATCTGTTGAATTCTCTTCAAATTATAATTGATTTCTCATAGTTGCAAATATGGATTTGGTTTTATTACTTAATTTTGGCTTGAAAAAGAAGAATTAAGTAATGGAGAAGAATTTAATAGTGGGAATGGATGTAATTGTGTGGGTGTTAGGCTAGAAATAGCCAAACCCCATATTCATAATCCTAATTAGTGGTTGATGGCTAGAAATAGCTCAGCTACTAACCCAAACTTTATTGGGTTAATTGAATTGTGACTTGAGGTTCAAAATGACTCGAAAAAAAGGTGCCCACGAGGTTGACAAACATCGAGCACCATCTTGTCCAAAGCTATTTACACTTATTCACAACAATTTGATGATCTAGCATATCCTCATCTGATTAACACCCCATATAGACCACACCTCTAGTCTTCACTCATCATTGTCTCTCAATTTTGGTTATTTTGCTATTTGAACTAGCTGAGTTAGAATCCACCATATTATTGACTTCATTTTTCCCCCAAAAGTTTACTATGTTATTTCATTTGAGTTGGTGCGAATTAATTCAAATTTTCTAAACAATGCTTTTGCAAATCATTCACTAGTCTCTGTAGGATTTGACCCTGGCATCCATCGGGAATATTTATTTTGAGCAACGTCCATTTACACTCTCTCTTCAAGAGGGGTGTAGTTTGGACGTTATCAAAAATGGTGTCATTGTTGGGGACTAGCGCTTAATATCCTTGAGTTGTTTGCTAATTTGAATTGATCTTGCATATTAGTTATTTGACATTGTTCTTATTGTTGGTCATTGGGTGAATTCATATGATCCAACACTCGCAAGCAAAAGATAGTTCAGTTGAAGGAAACATGGAGCATGATGAGGATAGCCCCATTATGCCTGAGGTTGCAGGGGCCATTCGCCTACCAGCTACGGTGGGGAATGCATTGTTTCATGTCACTAGCATGATGTTACACTTATTGCAGATGAAAGGGCTCTTTGGGGGTAAACGAAGTAAGGATGCGAACCGTCATTTGAGTAATTTCTTAGAGATTTTTCAGCCTTTTAACATAGCAAACATAAGCCAATAGTCTATCAATTTGAGGCTCTTTCCATTCTCCCTAATGGGAGAAGCAACTATGTGGTTTGAGGAGCTACCTCCGGGTTATATTACCTCATGGAAAGAGTTGACAGAAGCATTTTTGGATCATTTTTTTCCTCTCTCAAAGATGTTGCAGCTGAGGGACGATATTACAAACTTTAGACAAGAGCCAGGTGAGCCTTTACATGAAGCATGGTTGAGATTCAAGAAGAAAGTGTCTCTTTTCCCTAACCATGGTCTCCCTGATGGAGTGCTCCTTCAAAGCTTTTATTGAGCTTTAGACTCCCTAAATAAATCTGTGGCCAATAATCTAGCTGGAGGATCAGTCATGGATCAAACGTATAGTTTAGATAAAGCCCTCTTGGACAGAATGACAAAGACAAATAGGGCGTGGCATACGAGGGAGACTAATGTATCACCACATGATGTTGGTTCTAGTGTGCTAACAGCTAAAATGAGAAAAAGGAATGAAGAGCGAGATGAAAATCTTGCAAAAATAATGACTTAGAAAGAGTTAATGACTAAGCATGTGATGGGAGCCGGTCCTAAAGTTGTAAATGATGTGGGAATGCAAGGTCCAATGCATTTTGAAGGTGAGTCGTCGCCACCACAATATGAAGAGGAGTGTTAATATATTGCAAATCAAATGGAGGGTTCTCGACCCGGGTATCAAGGGACTAATCAAGGCCCTTGGCACCCACAAGAAGAGAACCAAGGTTGGAGGAACCGTGATGCACAAGGGTGGCCCGATCGAAATGAGAGATAGGATAATAGAGAGAAAAATCGTGAGGAGGGTCGCTATCATTGAAGCTCAAATCCCTATGTTCCCCCTCCTAAAGATGAGAACGCTCAATCGCAACTGGGTGTGACCGATGTAGGGAATTCAAAAATTGAAGAAATGTTAGCAAGGGTTCTCAAGAAAGTTGAATCAACTAACAGTGGGGTCAAGGAACTAAAAGGGGAGGTGTCTAACCTTGCCCAAATGGTGAGTTCATATTCAGCTTACATCAAGCATTTCGAAGTCCAAATGAACCACTTATCCTCTAAAATGAACCCCTAAATGAAGGGAACACTTCCTAGTGATACAATGTCAAATCCCAAGAAGAATAGCCAATGCATGGCCCTTGTCACGAGGAGCGGTAAGATGCTTGGTGATGCAGAAATTAAGCCCAAGGAAGTTGTTTCCCCTAAGGAAAGTGATGAAAAAGAATCAGATGTGGTTCCACAAACACCAATTGGTTGTGATAATGTTGAGGATGAAGGTGAGGGAGATGTTGATGAGATTCTCTTAAATGATGAAAAATGAGATACAGGAAGGAAGGCCTCAAGTGAGAAAGAACAAGAACCAAGAGTTCCACCTCCTTATCCACAACGATTGGCACGGAAGAAAAAGGATGATCAATTCAGCAAGTTCATCAACATGTTCAGAAAATTATCCATAAATATGTTGTTGGTGGATGCTTTACTTCAAATGCCCAGATATGCAAAGTTCATGAAAGAACTACTGAAGAAGAACAAGGTTATAGATGTGGGCACTGGATAGACAATACATCATTGTAGTGTTATGATAATGAGCAACCTGGCCCCAAAAGGGGAGGATCCGGGAGCCTTCACAATCCCTTGCACTATTGGGTTGTGTGTGTCCAAGAAAACCCTTGATGATCTCGGGTGGAGCATAAATATGATGCCCCTCATTATCTTCAAGAAGTTGGGGCTTAGGAACACCAAACCTACCTCAATGAGATTGTTAATAGTTGATCGCTCTATCAAGAAACCTGTGGGTATTTTGGAGGATGTACTGGTGAGGGTAGATAAGTTTATCTTACCAGCTAATTTTATGGTTCTCGATTGTGAGATGGATGTGGAAGTTCCAATCATTTTGGGGAGATCACTGCTCGCCACGGGTAGAGCCTTGGTAGATGTGGAGCTAGGTAAGCTC
The DNA here is from genome assembly GCA_018107945.1 of Datura stramonium. Taxonomy (NCBI): domain Eukaryota; kingdom Viridiplantae; phylum Streptophyta; class Magnoliopsida; order Solanales; family Solanaceae; genus Datura; species Datura stramonium. The sequence goes on along the minus strand of JACEIK010009913.1, from coordinate 31,667 downwards.
AAGTTTCAGGTTGGAGGTGAAAAGGTTAACTTCAAGGTGTGTCAATCCGCTGAACCTCCTGATGAATGCAAAGTAATTGGAGTGTTGAATGAGGGGAATGATATGGAGGAGGTTGAGTCAGAGGATGATCCTCTGGAGAATGAATTTTGAATGAAAGATACTTCGAGCCACGACTTAACTAAGGTGCTTCTTGGGAGTCAACCCAAGTATTTGCTTTTGAATGTTTTAATACCAATGTTGTTTTTGGTTTTGTAGGACAAAGTAGGTGAGAAGCAAGGAGGAGGAGCACAAAACAAAGGCAGGCACCACGCTAGACCAGCAAATTGCCGGTTTAGATGCGCGAATCGCCGGCTCCTAAAGTCATGGAAGCAGAAACCTGCAAATCACATGGTCAAACCAGTGAATCACCGGCAGAACGGCTACACCAATTCGTGAACCGCCACTTGACCACAAATTAAGTCAGAACACCTGAGATGTGGGGGTGCGAACGGAGATCCACTGGCAGAATGCAGAACTCAATCCGCGACCTGCCAGTCACAAGTAGAGAATTGGGCATAAATTCAGGTCTGTAATGGTAAGGATGGGAACCGCCGTTTCCAATTGGCAACCGCCGGTGAAACGCCGGTATAGGTAAGTTCCTTGTTCTAAAAATCTTGACCAGCCCATTGACCAACCCGACCCAGATTCTTTTTTTCATCCGCCCAGACCTGATTTACTCCCTTTTTATTCTCCCAAAATTTCCTTTTCCCCACTTTTTAACACTTCTCCATACACCTTTTCATCTTCCTAACACCTTTCCACATTCTAACAATCCATTTTTTCCACTCTCTCTATATTTAAATCACCATTAAACCCCACTTTTTCCTCAACCAATACCATTCATTCCTCTTCACCTATAAAAACCCCCCATTTCTTTCACCTAACTCACACTACCCACTTCACTTTCTACCGGAAAAGTTTCCATCTTCCTCATTTTTGAGCTACTTCAAGTATCATCTATTCTCAAGCTTCATGCCCTGGTAAAAATCCTACCACTTTAATATTGTTACAAGTTATAGTGTTGGTGCATATGTGTCACGCCCCGCCTTGGGGGGTATGACTGGCACCTGGTGCCCTATTAGGACCTGAACTGCTAAACTACTGAGCCTAAGAACATCTGGTGCCTGGCTGGCTCTAACTCAGATTCATGGAATCAACGGGCTATATAACGGTTGTAAACACAGCCTCGGGCCGACTGGGCCTGTAGCCACCTGTACTATAACATCAGCTAACCAGAATCACACTCATATAGGGAAACCTATGCGGGCCGACAAGGCCACCATGCTGTCTAGTTATCTCTAAATTATACAACAAATCTTTTGAACATCTACGTGGCCAGAGGCAAGGTCACCACTACCTCTTTGAGGTCTTTGACCCCTTTATTAACACAACTAACCATAGGGAGATATATACACAATATGCAAGCCTGTGAATGCGATAAGATGGTCGTGACAGGGCCCGGCCTACCCGTACTGTACAACAAAGAAGGAAATAGACCTCTAGTTGTCAAGCTTCAGATGTGGGAGGCGATGACTCTATGAGATGGCTAGAATCACGAGGATCGGCTCCTACGTTTATGGTTTTTGCGAGGCAAGTAATGCAGTGCCCCAAACGGAGTGTCGGTACTGCTTGGTACTAAGTATGAAAAGCAAACTAAACATAACTGAATATAAGCAACATAACTAGAGAGCCTACGAATAGTAGGAAATATACAGAAAGTACATGCGGGTGATGGAATGCGAAACAAGCTTATGTTTGTGCGAGAGCAAGGTAGGAGCATACACTGTCGGCGTGGCGTCTTACGCTATCAGCTAATAAATAACATATATATACATATATATAACAAAACAAGGACCAATACCAGCCCCCATAGTAGGAAGGTGCCAACCAACGACAATCTATATACCCTACCCAGGTCAAAACCATCCAAAAATAATCACTCCCACTCGTCTACTAACTCGAGCACCCTCTACAGCCCCCTTGGGTCCACAGCTCGGGCTATGGCTCTGACTATAAGCGTGTCTGAGTCAGGACTCCTTATTGCTCATGTATGGCGCAATTGTATGCAATGCATGTGCCATGGCGCAGAGTGCCACAACGGTGAAAGCCTCTTTGCTATGTTGTCGGCGATATGGGGAATCGCATCCCATCTTCGTCCCTGCCACAGACGGCATGCCCTCCTTAGAGTAACGTATACTCACCCTCTGGTGGGCGAGTCATTACAGTTATTAGCCCAAAGGCGGCAAGGGACGCTCTAAGGGTGCCCTCATAGCACAAACAAGTCAACAAACAATAATCACGTATAGCAAGCATGTTTGAGCTAAAATAATATCGTATTTTAAGTTTCTTGTTGAACTCTTTTCTGCTTTAAAAAATGATACTCATACTGAACTATATTGTATCTGAGATATTATCGGCTACGGCTATGCCGTATACGAGATATTATCGATTGTACGCTATCTTTATGTGAGATATTATTTGGTGTCGATATTGCTTTACTAACTTTTATTACGAATATATATCATAATATTATAAACATGCTTGCTAAATTCATACTGGACTCAATTCTGACTTCTGAATTCTTTCTTCTAGACATCACGCTATTTACTATGTTGGATACTAACTTGCCGAAGGAATTAGCTTTACATACCTTAAGCGAATTTCGACTAGCGGCATATCTCGATCGATGCCACGCTGTTTCTCCCAACTGATACGCTAATATTCTGGAAGAAAACATCACTTTCAATATATATATAGCCCAAAATTTGGCTTATCGAAAAACAGTCGAAAACTCGCTATTTCTCGAAAGTCGGAAAGGGAGAAATACTCACTTTGGGAGCTAAGTATATTGACACTAATTTGAAACAATTCCACTTACCTTAGCTCGGTAGCACAACGATTCACCCGGCCGAATTTCACGAAATAAACCCGTAGGAATGCTCCTTGCTGTAATACCTCGGTATCTAGGATTAATTTTCGAAGTTTGGACCGCGTTTGGCATCGCCTTAGGATGAATATTGTTAAACAATCTTGATCCCCCTTCTCTCTGTTTTCTCTCTGTTCTCTTTGGAAATTATATGAGATTTTTCATTAAAAACCAAAGTTTGGAGGCTTTTATACTTGGGCTGCACCTCACCTTCGTGACACACGCTGTGTCGCGGAGCCTAGCCTCTGTGACACGGCTGTGTATCAGGAGGTGAGCCTCCGTGACACTCGGGCCATCGCGGAGAGAGTGCCTTGACCTTCTCTTGTGTTAGGCCATGTTACTTATCCGGTCTTTCCCCTGGGCCTTTTTCCTAGCATGTATGGCATTCAAAAACTCTTAACCAACATGCGAATAGGCCATTTACATGTCGAGAATTTGAGGTGTAACATTCTACCCCCCCCTCCCTAAGAACATTCGTCCTCGAATGTAAACTTCTATTCATAGGAATTCTCAACTTACTCAACTTATTCTACAAAAATTTTGGCAGAGTTTCCCTTGTAATATGGACTATCTCAAAAAACCTGAAATGCAGAAAAGTCCAATACAGGTACTCCACACAATACTATAGTATTCATCACGTAAAAGATTGGAATTGATTATCTCATTTATGCCTATACTATAAGGCCTTTGCATAAAATAACAATACTAACATACCTCTTGGTGACTAGGCTTGGAATAAGTGAGGATATTTGGGTTTCATATCTTCCTCTGCCTCCCAAGTCATCTCCTCTCAGTTCTGTTACGCCATAGTACCTTGACGAGCAATATCTTTAGTTCTCGGTCTACGAATGCATGCGTACAGATTGGCTACGGAACCTCTTCATAGAACGACTCTTACGTAACCTAGACATTCCTGGACTGGGACTTTGCTCTGGATGGTCTCCCGATGCACTTCCTTAGCATAGATACGTGAAAAAACTGGATGAATGGATTCTAATTCTGGAGGCAAGTTCAACTCATATGCCACTTGGCCCTACCCTTTCGACGAATTTGATAAGGCCCAGCGAACCTCGGACTGAGCTTACCTCTCTTACTGGATCTCATCACCCCTTTCATCGGAGGCTCTTTCAAATACCCAGTCATTCACATCAAATTTGAGTCACATACTTTATCGGCCTCTGATTCTGGCCGGCTCGTGCGATCAATAGAGGCGCGATTCTACGATAAGCTTTACCTTCTCATTTGTTGAATAATATCTGGCCCAATCAGCGCTGACTCTCCCACTTCAAACCAGCCAAGTGACGACCTACATTTTCGCCCATACAACGCCTCAAGGCGCCATCACGGATAGCTGAGTGTTAACTATTGTTATAAGAAAACTCAATTAGCGGTAAATTCTCGTCAGCTACCTCAAAGTCTAGCACACACACGCTAGTAGCATATCCTCGAGCATCTGATTAGTGCGTTCCCTTGTTCATCCATCTGTCTGAGGATGGAATGTTGTGCTCAAATTAATCTGCGTTCATAGACACTCTCTGAATAATTGCCCAAATACGGCTGTAAATTGTGCTCCTCTGTCAAAGATAATAGATCTTGGAACACGCGTAATCTAACTATTTCTCTAATATACAATTTGGCGTAATCTTGACGGAGAAAGTAGCTTTCACTGGCAGGAAATGGGCACAGTTTATTGGTCTGTCTTCTGCCCAAATGGAATCATGTCTATGCAGTGCGGGGTAATCCATACAAAATCCATGTTTCTTGCTTCCCATTTCGGAAGAGCACGGCTATGTCACGAGTCAATCCGTTTGGTTTCAGTGTTCGCTTTTACTTGGTGGCGATTGGACACTAGGCTACAAATTACTGCTATTTCCTCTTCATAAGCGGCCACACATTAGATCTCCCTTGATATCGTGGTACAATTTCGTCACTTTGGGTGGAGAGAATAGCAGCATAATGTGCCTCACTCATAATGTGTGGTGAAGCCACGAAATATCTGGAACAGAAACAGCCCTTACATCGCAACACTTCATCCTCAGTACCTGAAAACTTTGCTAGCATGCTTGATCTTGGAACTTTGTTGTTCCCTACGTCGGTTTAGTCAAGGTCTTAAAAGTGGAAACTCCTTCCACGCATACGTAGTACCCGGCTAACCCGAGCTACGTGCCTTGGTGGAGTGGTAGGTGGGCCATGTTTTCACTGCTTCCATTTTCTATGTATCTATCTGTATACCAACCTCGACACAATGTGACCAAAAAGACTACTAAATTCAGCGAGATTCACCCTTAGAAATTGGCATGTAATTGATGATCATGCGGGATTTATCATATCGGAGAAACTGACAAGTAATCTCTCTGTATAGCTAGAGCTTATCTGGCCTTATGGCCCACATGCCAATGCCACTCACTGCTGGATGAATTTGAACGACTTTCTGCACCATGTGCCCGTATCGGTGGAGAGGATCGATAATGATCATGATCTCTAATATGTCTGTTGAATAACCTTGCATAACTGAATAGCTGGGTTGAATGACCCGAATGCTGCAACAGTCTAATGATGCTCTAAATGTCCTACTCGGACATCTGTAACTCATGCATAGCTGCGGAGTTGTGGGCTGACTAAGCTGTTTTGTTCCTAATTGAACAATTGTAGAGTCGTGCTTAGTCCGACTTGCTCTAGGGCGATCCCATCCTAGATCTTCGCAGGGAACCTACCGATCTCTTGCCTTAGTAAACACTGTGCTAGCAGAATACTACCAATTTCTTATGCCTTGTTCGTATCACTTGGATTTATCTTCTTTGTTCTTGGAAATTCTCGGTCTTATGTGAGCCATTAAAGAAAGACTGGCCTTCTTCTAGGGCTCTGTATCTGAATATCTTATGAGAACCAGCTGGTACTAGTTTGTCACTGACTACTGATGTGGACCCTTTCTTGGGGTACCAGGGTTTATCATTTGGGGCCAGTGGTGACTTGCGGGGGTGTTCCACATAATAAGCTGCTAGGTTGACTAAGGCCAACTCTCACCTACAAAGTGGTAAAATGATGTGCGACCACTTAACATACTGGAAAAATCCTGGTATTGCTAACCTCTGAGAAGTATTCCGATTCGGTCTTCTAATTCTGGTTCTGGCGCATGCGATACTGTTACTGACCTCTAGGGAAGCTTCCCTGCTAATACGAGCGCCCAGTGCAGTCGTTGAGCCGTCTAACTGCGCCTGTATCACACCAACCACCTGACCCGGGCTACTAACTCATGTGGGCTTCCCGGAAACTCTAGATACGGCAAACATATAAGCCCATTAACTCAATAAGCGAGAACCAAGAAAGTTTCTATGGCCGTACGTGAATCACACTTAACTTTGCCCTTTTTGGTGAGTGGTCTGGGTACGATCTGTATATATTTCCTAGCAGCTAACTAGAATATGTGTGTTATAACCCCTATGGCCATTCTCATGTATATTTGATATACGTATATATATATCAACAACTACGCTTGTCATGCTAGATTTTTGTAGTAATCGTAATCTACGACATACTATTTGAATTTCATCTTTGCACGTGATATCTGTTTCCTAGGGTCTAATGATATCTCTATCTTCTCGTACCCATTTCCTTGGGTTTTAGTCCCATTAGGAAGTAACAAACACATGCACTTTAGCTATAATGCGCTGTTGGGAATTTCGCCACTCTTGCTTGTGGGGTCAACATCCGCACCTTGTGGCCTTACTTGGCACTACATTAGGGGCCGTGGTATCTGTTGAACCTTGCCTCTAGGCCACACTAGATTAAAGTCTCCGGGTCGGCACCTGCACCTTCTCAGTGGCGGATGGCCCATGACATTCTAAACTACAATCTTCTTGTCTCTTAAGCATCGGTCAAGGCTTAGTCCTTAATACACGATATTCTCTCAATGGAGGTAATTCTAGTTTTCCCTCAAAATCTGGTATTCCTGCTTCTTCCCCTTATCTTGCTTAGGAAACAGGCTGCGGGGTTCAACGTGCACCCTTGCCCTTACATTGTTAATAAGGTTCTTGGTCAAGTCTGACTTATACTTCTTTTTCAGCTTTTGCCGGTCGAGACCCATCGATTCACTGACCTCCCTACCTTTCGGTATCACAGCCGAAATCATAACTATTATCTTGCGGGTATATCTTGTTGTTGTTAGCGTGTTATGATGGACTTGGCCTTTTTCTAACTTTCGGCGGCTGTGCGGAAGTCAGCTAACACGACGGATCTTCTCGCCCACTTTGGGTAAGCCGGTAGTCTTACCCAGTCTTCTGACTTATTACCGTGAGGGTCTGCACAACCTACGTAATCATAGGGGCTCTTTACGCTTTCTAACACGCAGACAACCAATCCGTCTTCACTTGTTTTGCTTTCTTTGGAAACCTCGCCTTTCCAAATTCTTATGCCCTTTCTTGTCTTGGAGATCAAAATTAAGAGATAGGAATAGCCTTTCTTATTGCAACAAAGCAAGACATGGACTTGTACCACATCTGAAAGGATGGAGGTGGGAATCCTGCATTTCCCTCTCTTTCTCACACTTATCTAATAATCTAATATAGTCTATTATCTTAATCAGATCTTATATATCTAACAAATAAATCAACTCATTTATACGTTATGCTTGCATGACTTCCTACTGCGATGTTATCAACATATCTTTGAGGATGGTACACGATCGAAAGGTATCACATTGAAGTCCGTGATACCTCCTCCTGCTGCTGTAATTACCTTGTAACTGGCTGGGTGCCCTCTCCTGTTGCTATATACGATCTTCTTTACGGAATAGGATATGTTTGGTCGACTTGTATACGTATTCAAAGAATATGGTAAGTTTAAGAACTTGACCCTATACTATGCTGTTCTATGGCACGACTTAATATGAAAAAAAGAGTGAACCATCCTATTATGCCTTGCGACCCCTCCACTGCCTATAGTATGTGTGGTGCACAACACATCCATAGATTAGATTCTACTTAGCACGGCTTGCGAACTCCACAGGACACATTTTTGCTCCGATGCCAAGTTTGTCACGCCCCCCTTGGGGGTATGACTGGCACCTGGTTGCCCTATTAGGACTGAAGCGCTAAACTGCGAGCCTAAGCACATCGGTACTGTTGGCTCTGCTGAGATTCATGGAGATCTTGGGCTATATAACGAACATCATCGGCCTCCGGCCCGGCCCCAGGCCTATAGCCACCTGGCCTATAACATCAGCTAACCAAAGGAGTCTACACTCATATAAGAGAGCCTATGCGGGCCGACAAGGCCACCATGCTATCTAGTTATCTCTAAATCATACAACAAATACTGAACATCTACGTGACAATACCCAAGGTCACCACTACTGCTTGGATACGGCCCTACACGGCCAACACAACTAACCACAGGGAGATATATACACAATTTGCAAGCCTCTGAGAATACTAATAAGATGGTCGGGACGGGGCCCGGCCTACCCCGTCTTGTACAACAAAAAGAAAGGAAATAGACCTCTAGCTGTCTAGCTCCGGATGAGTTGATGACTCTATGGTGGCTGGAATCATGAGGATCGGCTCCTCGTCTATAGTACCTTCAAGCAAGTAATGCAGCGCCCCCCAAGCGGGCGTCGGTACCCGCTGTCTTTTGAGTATGCAAAGCAAACTAAACATAATTGAATATAAGCAACATAACTAGAAACTCTGAGCAGTGAAATATCTGGCTTGTCTGGGTGATGGAATCTAAAACAAGCTTATCTCATCTTGAGAGCAAAGGCGGGGAGCATACTGTCAAACGTGGCTATCTGCGTCTATCGGCTAATAAATAAAATATATATACATATATATAAAAACAAGGACCAATACCAGTCCCCATAAGCCGGAAGGTTCCAACCAACAAACAATCTATATACCCCTACCGGGTCAAAACCATCCAAAAATAAATCATTCCACTCGTCTACTAACTACGAGCACCTCTACCGGCCCCCTTGGGTCCACAGCTCGGGCTATGGCCTCGACTATAAACGTATGCAGTCAGGAGGACTCTTGTCTTGCTCTTGTAAACTATAGCGTATACGTAATACGTAATCTTCCCCACAGGCATAGCGCACAACGAGTGAAAGCTATGCTGCTATGTTGATCGGCACGATATGGGGAATACTGCATCCCGTCTTAGATCCTCACGCAAGCGGCATGCCACTCCTTGGAGTGACGTATACTCACCACCTCGGCGGGCCGAGTCAACACAGTTATTAACCCAGAGGCGGCGAGGATGCTCTAAGGGTACCCTCATAGCACAAACAAGTCTCAACAAACAATAATCACGTATAGCAAGCATGTTTGAGCTGAAAATATTATATGTATTCGGTTTCTTATTACGAACTCATTTATGCTTTAAGTGATACTCATGCGAACTATCTTTTGTATCTGAGATATTATGTATGCAGCTTATCCGTATACGAGATAGTATCGATTGTACAGCTATACTATAAGCTGAGATATTATACGGTGTCGATATTGCTTTACTAACTTTTATTACGAATATATATCATAATATTATAAAAACATGCTAGCTAAATTCATACTGGACTCAATTCTCGACTTCTGAATTCTTTCTTCTATACATCACACTATTTACTATGCTGGATTACTAACTTGCCGAATTAATTAGCTTTACATACCTTCGCTTGGTTTCTCGACTAAGCGTAATAGTCAGATATACACTATTTCTCCCAACTGCATTCATATATTTGTCAATTAGAGATAAATACGCTAATATTCGAAAGAAAATCTCACTTTCAATATATATATATATAGCCCAATTTGGCTTATCGAAAAGCAGGCAGCTTTTCTATTTCTCAAAATTCAGGAAGGAAGAAATACTCACTTTAGGCTAGGAGTATATTGACACTAATTTGGAGCAGATTCCACTTTACCTTAGCTCGATATACGATGATTCACTTAGCGTATTTCACGAAACTAAACCAGTAGGAATATCCTTGCTGGCAACACCTCGGTATCTAGGATTAATTCGAGTTTGGACCGCGTTTGGCGGCGTAACCGGATGAATATTGTTAAGTAATCTTCGTTCCCCCTTCTCTCGGGTTTGCTCTCTGTTCTCACTGGAAATTATATGAGATTTTCATTAAAAACCGAAGTATGGAAGCTTTATACTTGGAGGAATGCTCCTTGCTGCTTAATACCTCGGTATCTAGGATTAATTCGAGTTTGGACCGCGTTTGGCGGCGTAACCGGATGAATATTGTTAAGTAATCTTCGTTCCCCCTTCTCTCGGGTTTGCTCTCTGTTCTCACTGGAAATTATATGAGATTTTCATTAAAAACCGAAGTATGGAGGCTTTTATACTTGGGGCTGCACCTCACCTCCGTGACACGCTGTGTATCGCGGAGCCTAGCCTCAGTGACACGCTGTGTATTGTGGAGGTGAGCCTTCGTGACACTCTGCCATCACGGAGGGGGTCTGCCAGCCTTCTCTTGCGATGGTTCGACGTGTCACTTATCCGGTCTTTCCCCTGGGCCTTTTCCTAGCATG
>JACEIK010009912.1:0-38702 GCA_018107945.1 Datura stramonium | reverse complement strand
AAAATCTGAGATAGAGCTAGCCAGGCACCAGATGTGCTTAGGCTCACCAGTTAGCAGTCTAGGTCCTACTAGGGCACCAGGTGCCAGTCATACCCCCCAAAGAGGGGCGTGACAATCGTGCTGGCCCCTCGCGGCCCGGTCTCACCCAACCCTGCTTCCGAGGCTTTTCTCCGTATGCGTCAAACTCGCTCTCTACTCATCAGAGCCTACGTGTACGCACACTAGCCGCTAACATCTTACAGGGTGTAACATTGCCACTCCTCGGACTGATGACATTGACCTGTCAGTGGTTTATATCTGTATCATTGGGTAACTCTCCCTAAGGTCTAGTATGTTGCGCAGCTGCCAACTGACCCATCTGTTTTTCTATGTTTCTGGTAGCCATCTGTTGATTTTTTTAAGTTTGAGGCCATCCTTGCCTGATTTTTTGCTAGCTGGGTCTGAGTGGCCTGATTTTCTGCAACATCTCCTTAATGATGCTACTGCTGGACTAACCACTATTCTACTTGTACTGCTACTATTGAGGCTACTGGTAGCTCTGATTCTGATTTCCACCCCAAGAAAAATTTGGGTGACTCTGCCAATTTTTGTTGTAGGTGTTCCTATAACTCTGATTGTTCCTCTGCAGATTACCTACAAAATTAACTGACTCTGGATTGGCCCCGCAAGAGTCTGTATTGTTCCCATTATTACAACATATTTCACACCAGCTAGGAGCTTGTTGAATTGCATTAACATGTCCCTGTGGCTGGTTCATACTCAGTTTGCTGAACTAAGTCATCATCTGGTGCTGCAGTGACGCTAAGTGTGCTACCAAGGCATTGACACTATCTACCTCAATCAGCCTTGCTGCTCTCTTTCCTACCCCTCTGAATGATTCTCTATGCCACTCTAGATTTCCTTGAGCAATTCTATTCAGTAGAGTGTACAGCTCATCATATGTCTTCTCTAGTGCTTGCCCACCCGATGCAGAGTCTAGTAAGATTTTTTCTATGGGTCTAGGCTCTCCACAAAGGTGTGGGCTAACACCTCATTGGACTGCTGGTGATGAGAGCAGTCTTTCAGCAATGACTTGAACCTTTCCCAAGCCAAGTATATATTCTCCTCAGGCCGCTGCTTGAAACTTAAGATTTCACTTCTAAGCTTGGCAGTCTTGCCTGAAAGGAAGAATCTGATGAGGAACTTCCTTGCTAGGTCATCCCAAGAAGTAATGGAATTCGGTGTATTTGCCTTTAGCCACCTCTTCGCCTCTCCCAACAGTGAAAATGAGAAGAGGGTGAGTCAGACATAATCAGTTGACACTCCGGTGGGGACGAAAGTGTCACTGATCTCCAAGAAGTTCTATAAGTGTTGTTGTGGGTCCTCATGTATTATTCCAATGAATTGACCACTAGAATGTAACAAGTGCACCATGTTCTGCTTAAGCTCAAAGTTTCCTCCGGGCTCTGATTTGCGGATACTGGAGGTCATATTTGTCTCTAGTGGGATTCCCACTTCGCGAACTAGTTGGGCTGCCATTTTCTCCGGCAACAACTCTTCTTGCCCAACTGGTGGATTCTGTCGTATCTGATCTTGTAACCGCTTCAACTTCCGCTCAAGAGCTTCTCTCCAGAGCAAATTTAATTGGCGTTCAAGCTCCAACAAAGGTTCTCCCAGCTCTCTATTCCTTGCCAGTTCTGCAAGGACAACCTGTTACCTGCAATAAAATAGACTAAGACCAAGTTTTTCAATACATAAGAACAAAAATTCATAAAAAATGAAAAATTCACTAAACGCTTCCATTCCCTGGAAACGGCACCAAAAACTTGTTGCACCCTAGAGCACGCATAAGCGTACGCGGTCGTACAAGTAATACAGTGACTCTTTAAGAGCCGGATGTCGAACCCACAAGGACTGGACTAATTCAGCAAATTATCAAGTTCAAGTGCTACATTAAATTTCACAAGTGTTGGTTTTAAAGATGTTTGTTGTTTTCATAAATCTAAGTGATGATCACAAAATAATCAGGAAATAATAATAAGAAGCATCTAGAGTTAAGGCCTGACAATCATGCAATGCTACAATTCAATATGGTTCTTGTATATGAAATTCAATTGTTGTCTCATAGAGTTAATATGCAGTGTTCATGATCTTTTGAGCCTCTAAACACAACAAACTAGTCTGCGTCCTAACTCGTGAGCAATTTAGCACTGTGGATGTGGTTACGGGGTTTATGCCCTTGATTATGGACTTTCGTACCTCTAATCATTTAACCTAACTTAGCTTCACAACTACTTCTACGAGCGGTGATGTGAAAATTCTAAGACGGTGTCTAGCTATCATCCCGTGCAATTAATCAAGAAAGGCAAATTATGTATAATTTCTATCCTAATCGCAAATCTTATCGTAAAGACAAGAACTTGCTCCCTGCATTCTTTCGTTCTAACCTAGGGTTACTCTTTTGAGCTTTTGCCTAACCTTAACAAGTTTGTTTCCATGGTGTCAAGCATAAAAACAACAATAATTAAGAATGCAAGACAAAAAAAACAACTAAAACTCGAACCAAAGATGAAAATCAAGCAATTACATTCATATCATGTGGCCTCAACACTAGAAGAATGGTTTTAGCCACTCATGTTGACACAATTACTCAAAAACACATTTAAAGTAAATTACTTACAAGAATAGTAAAATAGAATGGAAATTTATGAATCCTAGGTAGAGTTTCCTTCGTTCTCCCTTCGCTCCTTTCCGTTTCTCCAAAAATATTTCGTGATAAATGAAAAATATTACCAAGTGTTCAATTTATAGTAAGTGGGAATTTTGTAAAAATTGGCTGAGGAGGAACTGCCTCCGTGTCATGCTGCCCATCGCGGCAGATTGCCTCCATGACACAGAGGTATCGCGCGTAGCTACTGGAATTGGCATGTTGTTGGCAATGGCCTTGCGTGTTGCCTGTCGTGGCATGCTGCTGAACGCGGAGCAGCTTGGCGTGGCGCGGCCTATCACGTGACTTCACTGGAATGGCATGCCTCTCGCGCGTAGATGCTAGGCGTGGCACGCTGCCTTTCATGAAGCTGCCTTGTTGTGGCACAGTGCTCAGCGCGCTGCCCCTGCTGCATCAAATGTTGTGTGGTTCGGCATGTGCATAAAATTGTGTGACATCATGTGACTCTTTTACCTTTTATTCCAAGCTTCTTCACTTCTTCCTTAAGATTTAACCATCATATTTAGTCTCTTCTAAGCATTTTACACCTACAAAACAAGGGCTAATCATGTTGGTTAGTTCCGACACACAATTAAATATAAATACATGAGAATGTAATCACATAATTTGACAAACATGGATAAATTAAGATATAAAATAGCACTTGGGTATGTAAATATGCCCAAGATCATAATATCATCTTGAGCATAGAAGAAGTTCATAGAAGACTCCAACATGGCCCTGAAGGGTTTACTTTAGTCCCTTCAGACACTTAATAGCTTTGTAAGCAATTCAATAGCTCATAAGCAATACAATAGCTCCGAAAGCAATCTCATAATTTTGTAAATGATAGCAGCGCCGTGTCTCCGTAAGCAATCTATAGCTCTGTAAGCATTAGCAGCTTCTTAGCTCCATATGCAAGCTCTAGCTCCGTAAGAAATTCCTACAATTTAACAGTCCCTCAGCTAATCACAGTGAGAGGTCTTACGAAATACAATCAACCCCTACTAGGGATGCTACACTACAATCTCAAATCTATTCGTAATGACTAACTACAATATTCATATTCTCAAGTTAGTGCAGAAGTATAGGTCGTGTCAATGTCACGACGAGAATAACTTGCTGAAAGGATTAGCCTTACCATACCTTAATCATTGATTTCTGTTTACCCAAATAGTTCCAACCTGAAGCTAGTAATTCCACTAATATATAGCCATTACGCTACGAGAATAAGGCCATTTTCAATAATAGGAAACGGCTTAATAACAATATCTTTCAAAGACATTAGCTACAACTCAAACGTTGTCCAATTCGGTCAAAAGCTTACAAATTTCGAAGAGTTTAGAAGGTAGAAATGCTTACCTATCACTTGTAGCCACTTAGGACTCAATCAGAAGTGATTTCTACCACTTTTACTCAGCGGGGTTCCGGTACTCCGAGCAAGATTTCAAGAAATAACTCTGTAGGGACGTTCCTCCTAGGCTCAAAACTTGTTATCCAAGATGAATTTGCGTTTGAATGGAGTTTAATGACGTAATTTTACTAAAAACTAATGAAAAGTCGAGAGAGAATACCGTAGGGTCGAGGTTCTAATTTTTGGGAAATGTTTAGTGAATGAAAAATTAAACTTACAACATATATATATGAGGTGGTGGGCTATGGGGCGTGGCACGCCACCCATCCCGCCAGGCCAGAGGTGCGACGCGCCGGCCATGGCACTTGGCTGGCAGCGTGGCGCGGCACCTAATGCACCTAGCCTCCAGCCCCGACGTCCTACTCGCTGACATCGTGCTCGTATGTTCACTCCCCGAGCCCTTCCTCGCATGTGTCATACTTCAAAACTCTCAACATACGTACGCACGCATTGGTTAAATGATGGAAACTTACGAGGTGTAATAGTATAGATTCGGTCATAAATTTAGCACGTACTTCCATGTTTACAATCCCGACATGTCCTTCTATCAAACTCAAATTTTTCCCATACAGGTAGTCCCTCACGTTTTGGGTACCTAAATGAAATGTACTTGGGAAGTGGAAGAGTTTCTGCTTTCTTATCAAGTTGACGACCTGACTTCTTATTTGTATATACTTACCCATTCACCCTGAGGATCGATCCTCCCTATGTGCACGGTTATTTTAGATTTCTACCTCAAGTACCAGATGTTCCTAGCACAAATAGATCTTGTTATTTAGAGAGTGGTCGCCTTCCTATGGTGTTTCTACAATACCGTCGATTTTCCCCTTTCACTCGAATATCTCATCTTCCTCTACAAACCAAAGGTATTTAGTGGTGGTGTTTGCTCTCTATCCAATCGAGGTCATAAGAACATCATTGCTAATTTGGACAACGATCTGGACTGGGGATGGCTATATTGTTTCGTAGTGATGCCTACCTCCGATCTCATCCCCACAATGCACATGCCTTTTTTTAGGTTTGGAATAGTTCATGTAAGTGCCTCTTCTTTCATACTGATGATTACTTCCTATTTGTGGTGTGCTTATTTTAGTACCCAGTCTTTACAGCCAAACCCTAGATTCTAATTATTGTACTTAATTTGGTTGATTGGGTACAAGTCATTCCAAACCTCTTGGTGGAGCCTACTCGGACCTGGAAATTTGTAACTAAGGTCACCAGGTGGAAAAAGAAAAATCATGGTAAGATCTTTCTATTCTTGAAGCTTTTAACATCCTAGGTTAAAAATCCATACCTTAATTTTTCCTTTTGTAAGGCTTTTTGTCAAGAAGGTTCTGCATGATGTGCTGAGGCCTCATTCGCCCCCAAAGATATCCGCGGGGCTAAACATTCTTCTGGATGCCTCAAGAAGCAACTTGGGTCTTCTAAAGTTTCTCTGAATCGGTCAATCTTTTGAAAAAGCAGAAGACTAAGAAGAATTAGGTCGGGCCGAAGAAGAGTGATCAAAGAGGGTTAAGTAGCAGGCGCTATCACCTGGCGATCTTACAGAAGCGATCCCAATTTTGGATAAGGAGGATACCCCTTCTATCGAGGTTGGTGATAGCAAGGAAGAAATTCCAACCGCTTTCGTGATGCCTCAACCTATGTCCTAGGTTTAATAAGGGCCCGACTATTACCAGCCATAGGACATTAGCCCTTTCTAGGGAATGCTCTAATTGGGATGCCAAGTGTCGAATGGGAATTATCACCGACCACCTGTTGTAGCCCCATTTTGTAGATTATTCCCACTCTTGATCGCCTTGGCCCTCATCTATACAGGGCATGAGGTCGACTACTCTACAAGTCCTAGAAGGGATAAGCTTATTCTCTTGACCAACCCATCCCACTAGTTATTTAGCCGGGCTCATAGGACCTGAAGATTAGGGGAAAATATATGCAGTATTGATAGAAGGCCTCATGACTGAGCGAATGCATGCTTCTGCAAAAGTAACCTTCTCTTTTCTTCCAAAATCCTGAATATCTTGATGTATCTCTTTATAACTTCTGCGTCTTTCCCCTTTGTATGTCAATGTTATTGATTTGGTGATATTTCATAAGTACTAAGACAAAAAAGTAAAAAAGGTTGGGGAACTAGGTGTGATAAGGTTGAGGTTGATGGCCTTGGAGTTGGAACTGGTTGAAATTGTGAAGGAGAGGGATGCAACCAACTTATGAAACCACCATCGTGAAAAAGAAACAGGCTCTCAAGGTCAAGGCCAAGCTTAATGCTTTTGTTGACCACGAACCAATCTCTAGAAACAAACGTTAAGTGGCAGGAAGGACAAAAGGCTACTCTTCAAGAGGAGGTGAATCAGATTACACAGGAAGCCCGAGTCTTAAAAGAAAAAAAGTACATAAAGGCCATGCTTAAGGGTTTAGCTGCTCGAGAGGCGGACCTTCAGGTCCAACTTGATGTTTCTATGTCTCGACAGGAAGACCTCTAATAAGAGAATGCCCGATTATGTAAAAGGTAGAGCTTCATCACCCTATTAGTTAACTGAGAATCCGAAGGAAGGCCCTGGAGGACACAAACATCAAGAGTTTTAACCTTGATAAAAAACTTAGAGAGGTCTGGGTTATTGAGGTCACTTCTCTGGATACTCTCAAGCCCTAAGAAGATACTCCACGCTCCTCAAGAGGTGCCTCTTATTCAAACGAGACTGATGAGAGGAGGATGAGGAGACGTCATACTCTCCTCATCCAGTCCTGGATGATCCTCCTAATCCCCTAGATCCTAGGTCGCACCATCCAATAAGCTATTTTAATCGAGGCCACCGACTTTCAATCAGTTGATTAAGCTCCCGGGCCTTTAAAAGAAAAATTGGTCATTGGTTTTCTGTAATTTTTCTTCTTCCTCCCTTGATGTTTTATATTGTTGGGCCGCTTTCTGCCTCGAAGTGTAAAAAAAATATTTTTCTATTCTAAGTCTAATTGTTATTTCGTCTTGCTTTTGACACTTCGCATTCATTTTGTCACTACCTTTGTGACAAAAACAAGCTAGATTTTAGAATGTGAGTGAAAAAATTCGGGGCATTGAGAACTTTAACAGTTCTTCTTACTGGGTGCCAAATATTAAACTATAAGAACTTTTATGTCTCAATCCTTTTTTGGAGCTACATTCACTGACAAGATTATTGTGAGAGATACTTTCGAATTAGTTGGGGGCGTTGGCTGGTTTTTAAGGATGTTTATAATCTTGTTACCTAAGCTGAGCTCGTAGCTTAATCGTGATATATTGCCTTTTTTTGGAAGTACGTCACAATCGTGGATTATCGTTCAATTCATGAGGAAAGGATTGGGGGTAAGTTACTGCCCTCTAAAGTAGAACACTTAACCGTGAGGATTTTGTTGTGTTGTGAGTTTACAACACTTTCGACACTTAAAACTGAGAAAATAGCATGGACTTAGGTACGTTTATATGGATATGAGGCACTTTTATTTTGGTTTCAGGGAAAATAAGTGTTGGAGCAAGAATGTGCAAAAGAAGCCTAAAAATGCAGAAAAGCAGCCAAGTACAAGTCTCAGTACGAACCGTACTTTGATTGTATAAGCCGTACTGAGAATCGTGGTAAAAGTCAGAAGGCTGAATTAAGAGGAAGGCAGCATATGACTCTTAGTATGAGCCGTAAGTGGAGTCGTGGAATTGTTCAGAGAAAATTGCACAAAGGCAGTCTCTTGGTACGGATGGACTCACGGATCATACATCAACATACGATCCGTACCATGAGCCCTGGTGAACTTCAGAAGAATTTTCAATTCTTGTCAGAACTTCAAACACAACAAACAGTAAGAGTCATAGTAGGAAGCTAAGAGGCATACCACAACACTCATGGAAAATTTTAGAAGATGCCAGAGTTCTCAGGGCTAAACTACGAAAGCATTGTACGACTCATAGGACTGTGATACTAGTCGTACCAGCCTGCCAGCACTTGGACAAATCTACTGCAGCCAAGGACGTACGAGAAGCAAGTACGACCCATACAATCTTGCTACGGGTCCTAGGTCCAGTTGTGACATAGTTGGCGCCAGATATGGAAAATTCCCTATTAGCTTAGTAAAAGGTTTCTAATGTCTGTATAAATAGCTTTTATATTTTATTTTAGTCAAAGAACATAGAAACAAAGTAGTAGACGTGTGAAGAATATTATTTGTGAATTTTATTAAGTTTTGGAGAGCATTCTTGGATCAAATTCTTGATTTCATCCATTGTTCTTGATATTGTTCTTTGATATTCAAATCTGGTTTTCTTTCAATTGTTGTTGTAAGTATTTAATTATGTGTTTGTCTGTGAATACAAATTATAATCTTACAACCATGAGAGGCTAAAACCTCCACAACTAGGGGTTGTGGAAGCCATGCTGGATTAACGAAATGGGATTACACAAAAGTGATTCAAAATCAATGCTAAACGCTTGTATTGTATTCTCTTCATCTTTAAATGTTTCTTAACGGTGTACAATGTTAGGACTTGCCCGAATTCTTTACTTGCTTGAACCTAGAGAAGTAGAGATTAGAAAAAGAGAATTACAACAAAGTCTTGATGTTTATGATCATTGTATTAACTTGAGTTGTGGTCGTAGGATAGTTAAATTTGGAACATATTGATAACGGTTAGTTTGAAATCGCTCATAAGACCTCACTCAGTGATTGAGTATAGTCATCCAATAAGGACGAACCAGTCATTTGGATGAACCCTAATTTTCAGTTCTACAAGTAAGCATTGGGATTGATCACGTGTGTATACCCGAAATAGTTATGAACCCATGGGGAACACTTACCCTAGTTGTTTGCAAATCTTGATTTAAATCACAAATATAATCTTGTTTTAAAATTGTTTTCTTTAAACCCCCCTATTTGGAGATAATTTACCAATAAGTTCAATTATCGGCATAGTATAGATCTTACCCTATTCCCTGTGGGTTAGACCCCAACCTCTTAGTTGGGTTCTTTATTGACAACGTTCGCTTCATACTTTTTTAGAAAGTGTGAGTTTGAGCGTTATCAAAAAGTGGTGCCATTGCCGGGGAATACAACTAAGATTAGATTAATTGCTTGTATTTGACTTTTGGTTGTTATTTCCTGAATTATGTTTTCCTTTTGTTTTTGGATATCCATAGGTTGTCACTTGGTGAATGCCCAGTACTCGTCGGAGTGAAAATCCCCTGATTCCGTTGGATCTTGAACTTGAAAGAACACTGCGAAAGATGGAGAACCTAGAGAAGAGAGATGCCCGTATTGCTAAAGAAGCTAGGCAAGCTGAGTTATCTCAGCAAGCTGTACTTCAGGATGCAGAGGGTGCTCGAGATGAGGTTGCTAATGCTGGTCGGCATGGAAGGGGCAACAGAGGTCAAAGATATGCCTCTCAGTTCTTCGATGAGGATGACTCGGACATTGATGAGGTCGGGTCAACCAGAGCTATTATACCACCACCATTGCCTGCTGGGGCTAAATTTGATATCACTAGAACCATAATCCAGTTATTGAACATGAAAGGGGTTTTTAGTGGTCACGCAACTGATAATGTCAACCTGCACCTGATGAACTTTGTTGGAATATGCAAGGCATACAGGTTGCTCGAAGTTAGCCAAGATGCTATATGGCTAAGACTCTTCCCCTTTTCTCTTTTTGGGGAAGCCATATTATGGTTATCGGAGTTTTCCAATGACTCCGTTACCAACTGGAGGGAGCTCAAGCAAGCTTTCTTAGAGGGATTATTTCCACCCTCCAGGATGCAACAACTTAAAGATGAGATCTATAATTTATGACAACTGAAGATTGAGGCACTTCATGAAACTTTGTCGAGGTTCAAGAAGAAGTTAACCAAGTGCCCGAACCATAAAATTCCTGATGACAGTTGGAGATTTTCTATAGATCATTGAACAACAGTTCAAAAGTAGTAGCAGACACAGTGGTGGGAGAAGCACTGATGAGCCACTCCTGGGAACAAACTGCCACTATTATAGAAAGAGTAACCAAGATAAATAGAGCATGGCACACCCGGAAGCAGAAGCAGCAACTAGTACATATGTTGTTGGTTGACTGCAGACCAACAAAGGAAGAAAGAAGAACGTGACCAGGAATTGGATCATACGTGCACATCATTGGACTTGCTTACTAAGCATATCACGGGAGCTAGAGCCAGAAAAGTTAACGTAGTGGAGACACAGGGACGGGAGCCAGGGCCAGACCACTCAGATTGCGAGGAGGAGGCAAACTTCTTGGACAACCAGGTGGTGGGTTTCCGAGCCAACGCCTAAGGGTCTAGACAAGACACTTGGCGCCAAGGTTCAAGAAACCAAGGTCTGAACCAATATAAAGACAATTACAACCGGAATGGGTACAGAGATAGAAGCCGAGGTCATGAGCGCGAGGGAGATTGGAGAAGGAATGACGGGTACCGCAATGACCGAGCTGGATTGTACGTGCCTCCTAATGCACGTAAGGGGGAGGCTGGACAGTCAAAGTTAGATAGCATGATGGATAAGATGCTAAAGAATGTGAGATCCATAGATGATCAGCTGAAAGACATCCGTAGTGATATATCGAGCATGGGACAAAGAGTGGATTCACATGCTACGGCTATCAAGCAGATCAAACAGCAGCTAGGGCAACTGTCAGCATCCATGAACCCTTTGAAAAAGGATACACTACCTAACAACACAGTCCAAAATCCAAAGAATGATGGACACTACATGGCTATGATGACTAGGAGTGGAAAGACCACAGTTGACCCCCCTCTGCCGGTTGTAGTTGAAAGGAACAAAGAGAGCGTGATCGAACATAAGAAAGATGTTGCTAAGAAGGAGCATAATGAGGATGTTGAGTTGACTGAGGCTCCAAATGTTGAAAACGGGCCTGAAGCTGAACAAGGAGAAAAGTAAGGAGCTACACAAATTTACAAGGCTATTCCACGACCACCGCCACCGTTCCCTCAAAGAATGAAGAAGAAGGAAGATAATGTATGTTTCAAAAATTCTTGTCAATGCTCAAACAGTTATTTGTAATCATACCATTGAACGGGGAATTGGAACAGATGTTGGGATATGTCAAGTTTATGAAAGGCCTTATCACGAAGAAAAGGTCCGTGAGCTATGAGCTTGTGGACAATGTGCATCATTGTAATGCTATAGCCTTATGGGTCCTTGCCCAGAAGAAGGAAGATCCAAGTGCCTTCACTATTCCATGCACAATTGGCGATGTTGAATTTGCAAGGCACTCTGCAATTTGGGAGTGAGCATCAATCTGATGTCATTGGTTGTGTTTAATTAGCTAGGCTTGGGAGCCCCCACGCTGACTACCATGCGGCTACTGATGGACAATACAACTGTGAAGAAGCCTATGAGGATCCTATTTGATGTGCTTGTCAAAGTTGATAGATTCATATTCCTCGTGATCCTTGATTGCGAGGTTGATTTTGAGGTCCCTATTATTTTAAGACGACCCTTCCTTTCCACTGGGAGAGCCTTAGTAGACGTGGAGGCTGGCCAGTTGAAGTTCAGACTCAATAAAGAAGAGGTCACCTTCAATGTCTATCGGTCAATGAAGCAACTGAAGGAATGCAGAGTTGTCTCAGCAATAGAGGATGAATTTGAGTTCCTTGATGAAGTTTAAGTAGTCAAGAGACTTGCGTTGTGCCATGAAGTTAAATCAGGAGTTTTTGGGAGGCAACCCAAGGGGTGGATTGGTGAATTCTGAGTAACCGAAACACTTGTGTCGTGCCGCAACATTAAATCAAGCGCTTCTTAGGAGGCAACCTATGTTGATTAACTTATGTGTGTTCAGTATGCAGGGGAAATAAAAATAGGTGGCAGAAAAATTACTAAACAGACAAGTTCTACGGTTCTCAGTACGACCCGTAAGAGTGTTGTACGATCCGTAGCACGAGTCATGGTAAGAAGTACAAATGGATTTTAGTGCATGAGTTCAGGGTATGGTTGGTCCTATGACTCGTAACCTCGTTGTATGGGTCGTAGTACTCATTGTGGCTATAAACTATGCAAGGCATGGGCCACAATGGAAGAACGACCTATAAGTCATAGTACGAGTCGTAAGATGTGCTCGTAGGTCCACAGGTAAGTTTATTAATCTCTATATTATGGGTCCAAGGGACGATTCCTAAGGCCTTCCTACGAGTTGTTGTACGAGTCATGACGGGTCAAAATTTTTAAAATTACCCGACTCGACCCAGATTTTTCAAATTTGCCCTACAACCTATTTAAACTTGAAACCAGTCGTACCCTCCTCCCACGCTCTCAAAAACCAAAATCACGACCTAAACTCATTATTCCCTCACACCTGTAACTCAACATCAAAGATCAATTGAGCAAAGTCTTGCTCAGATTACACCAAAAACCCCAATCGCAACCTTAGTTCTGACTACCAGTCGAAGAAAGTTGTTATTAAGTAAGTGTACTCCTTTGAATTTGATAAATATGAATTGTGTGCTTGATGCAAATTTGCTTAATCCCTGAGAGTCCTCTCAATGCTTGAAAAATTAACAAAGGACAATGATCAGGGATGTGAACAAAGGGTGTGCGACTGGGTAGGGGTTTGAACTTGTGAAAATTGAGCATTGAACTGTTAAAACTGAGTTACGGGCCGTGATTAAAAAGAGGAGGAATAGGTAAATGTAAAACATGTCAATTGCATGCCTGGACTTGGGGAATTTTGAGTACCCAACACTAAACTGAAACCTCCTACAAACTGAACCAAAATTAAGGTAGGGAAAGGCTTCACAAGCCTTCTTACGACTCGTGGTTTCATACTATGACTCGTAGGATGGCTCATTAGAACTGTCCCAAGTCAAATTTGTAACAATCACGAGGTAGGAACCCTAGTACGGCTCGTGGTTTACTGCTATGAGTCGTACCTGGCAGACATACCAAGAATTTGAAAAGGGTCAAGTCCACAAGTAATTGTACAATCCTTCCTACGACTCATGGAATTGACTTACGGGCCATACCATAAGTCATGGAAAAATATAGAACAATTGTTTTAAAGGGGCATCCTCATACGACTTGTGGTACCGACCGTACCTTCATGGTATGAGTCGTATCTCAGAGGCGTAACATTGACTTAAGATATTACGGGTCTCAGTACGAATCGTACCTCCAAGGTAAGGCATGTACTGAGGACCCGTGATAAATTATAGAGGAATTTTTCTTGCTTTCTTTTTCCCAGATTTGAAATTCTAACCCTTTTTCTCCATAGTCACAATGACGATGAAACGTAAAGCATCAAAGGCAACTGCTCGACGGACATTGCTTGATGAGACCTCCAAATCCGAACAAGAGGGAAACTCCTTTAATGGTTCATTAGAGGAATACAGGGTCGATATATCGGATATTGACTGGGCCCAAACCACTAGAGCAAAGGCCAAAGCCCAGGTCGTGGCGGCCACTGCCACATCTACCGGTGCTCCCCAGTCTGAGGAGGGAGCGGAGGAAAGATCCCAAGAGTCGGGAAGCGGCTCTAATGAAGAAGAGGGGTCTGAGGAGGCCCAATTCAGAGATGCAAGCAGTGATGCCGGATCATAGGAAGAGGAACCAAATGCTGAGTAGGAGCAGACCCCGTCTAGAGAGAACCGCACCATCAATTAGAGAGTACCAAAAGCCCAGGCAATATATGAATAGTACATTGCTCTCAACACTAAGAATAAACCTAGGAAGAGCATTCAAGAAGAGCCAAGAATCCTCACAAATTCATTGAATGAGGTGGAGGAGATGAAGCGGATATTTAGCTTCCACGGATTTGAGTGGATGGCTAGGGCCCCGAACCGATATATTTTAGAAATCGTCCGGGAGTTCTAGGCCAACTATTCATGGAGAAAAAAGGAAAGAGGGGCAGAAGTTAAGAGATCAGCCCAAGCTGGAGAGCGTCCTAATTAGAGGCCGAGAGGTTGATATATCCGAGAGCACTATTGATCGGGTATTATATGGGCCCCAGTTCATACCACACATGCTATTCCAGATTATGACTATGGGGTGGAGGCTTTGAAATAGATCAAGAAGCTCAATTTTGATGAGAGGCAGAGGCAGGTTCAATGGTTGTCCGGCGTGATCACTGAGGACAAAGAAGAGGCCAAGTGGGTCACTAGCGGCAAGCGGGTCATAAAGAACTCTTCAAACTTCATAGAAAAGGCCTGTTGGACGTTAGTGCACCATAGGTTAGCACC
This sequence comes from Datura stramonium, assembly GCA_018107945.1. Taxonomy (NCBI): domain Eukaryota; kingdom Viridiplantae; phylum Streptophyta; class Magnoliopsida; order Solanales; family Solanaceae; genus Datura; species Datura stramonium. The sequence continues at coordinate 24,389 of JACEIK010009912.1, read as the reverse complement.
GACTGTTAATGATAATTCCCTCAATGCAGACAGAGCATCTTTGGTAGCTTGTATTATGTCAAGATACCCTATCAATATCCTGAGGGTCATTGCAAAGGATATGCAAGATCGGCTATGGGATTGAGCACTACCATCCCATTCCCAAGTCTCGTTTTCATATTATGCATAGAGGCGGGCATTAAGGTGTGTTATGGTAAGGAGCACCTGATCGAAGGACAGTGGATTGTTGACATTGGCCTAATATAGGATGAGATGAACCCGGTGAGTTAGGCCCGACTTTCCACCGCAGTCCTACTATCACGGGCAGTTGGGGGCGCACAGGTGAATTCCCCCACTCCACAGGAGCATGGAGAGACACCGGCTACAGATGTTGTTCATTTTGATGCAGCTCCTAGCACCTCTGTCGCACCACCTATCAGCCTCCTAAGCCAGACTCCAACCAGGTACATCCTAGTGCCTCAGGAATTTCTCCAAAAGCTGGCCAAGAGACTTCCGTAGCTGAGAAAAAGGTTCAGTCGATGATGGAGAATGTCAAGCCTTGGGTAAAGGTTGAGATAGAGACAGTTGCACATGCCCTACACGACAAATTAGATGGGTTTGAGACCAGGTTCAACATGTGTATGCCTGAGTAGACTGACACAGGAAGCCTCCGTGAGGAGTTGGGGGCTCTTCGGAGCCAAGTGGATGAGTTGTCATCACGACAGCCGGCAATCATAGCAGCACCTACTCTTCCTATCTTCGATCCCGTTATTGACGAGGAGCTTGATTTGGCGACTTATTGTGAGCCCACAGAGTAGACAAAGAGAAAGGGAAAAAGAAGGTCTACGAGGATGTTGGATACGATACCCCGAAGTAAAAGAGGAAAAGAGAAAAAAGAGCGCAATCAGGCAAGATTGGAGAGTCAGAAGACACACGACGTGCATCAGTCGGAGCTGCTTGAGAGAGCTAGAGGAGCGTCTAGCTCCACCACAGCCCAAGTAAAGCTTGCGAGTGGAAGGGGCCCTTCGGGCGAGCCACATTTAGCCCCGATGATTCCATAGGCCATAGAGACGACCAATACTACTGAGGGGGTAGCCACTCCCCCTATTGATACACCACTGAGCACGCAGGCCACCGCCAATGCCACAATTGCAGCAGAGGTACCACCTCCGCAGGATGACAGGAGCGCTTAGTGAGCCACAGGTATGTTCCCTTCCCTCTACTTTACATTCTATGCTTCATGGATTAAGCTTGCTTTTTTAAAAGGAGAGGGGTGTACTTATAATTTTTGGCTTTTTTAAAAGGGGAGGATGAAGTATTTGAAACTTCTTTGTGAAAGTGAGAGTCTTACTTGATCAGTCCCATGTTTCATATTTTACTATATCTGTGAATGAGGGACTTCATTTGCTGTGAGGGTACATGGTTTATGATTAACTTTACCAGTGGTCTATGTAAAAAGCATTGGTGCTGACTTGACTATCTGATAATAGTTGGATGACATATCTTGATTACTGTTTATCATGTTTTGTGGTTGCTTGTAGTTCATGTGCTGATTTGGTTCATGAGAAGAAGGGTCAAAAGCTTTTTGAGTTTATAATTCAAGTTTTGGTTTGTGTTGGCTTTAGTATCGTAGGTTTATTTTCTAGTTAAGCATCGTATTTAGTTTTTATTTTCTTTGCTTGAGGACATGCAAAAGTCTTAAGTTGAAGGTGTTGATGTGTTGTGAGTTTACAGAACTTTCAACGCTTAAAACTGAGAAAATAGCATGGACTTAGGTATGTTTATATGGATATGAGGCACTTTTACTTTGATTTTGGGGAAAATAAGTGTTGGAGCAAGGATGTGCAAGAGAAGCCTAAAAATGCAGAAAAGCAGCCAAGTATAAGTCTCAATACGAGCCATACCTTGATTGTATGAGCCGTACTGAGAACTGTGGTGAAAGTCAGAAGGCTGAATTAAGAGGAAGGAAACATACAACATTCAGCATAAGTCGTAATTGGACTCGTGGAATTGTTCAGAGAAAATTGCACAAAGGCAGTCTCTTGGTACGGATGGACTCACGAATCGTAGCATCAACATACAACCCTTACCATGAGCCATGGTGAACTTTAGAAGATTTTTCAATACTTGGCAGAGCTTCAGACACAACAAACAGTACGAGTCATAGGAAGAAGGTATGAGGCGTACCACAACACTCATGAAAAATTTCAGAAGATGTTAGAGTTCTCAGGGCCAAACCACGGAAGCATTGTACGAATCGTGGGATTGTGTATGAGTCGTACCAGCCTGCCAATACTTGGACAAATCTGTAGCAGCCAAGGACGTACGAGAAACAGGTACGACCCATACAATCCTGCTATGGGTCGTAGGTCCAGTCGTGACACAGTCAGTGCCAAATATGGAAAATTCCCTATTTCGTAAGATGTTAGAGTTCTCAAAGCCAAACCACGGAAGCATTGTACGAATCGTGGGATTGTGTATGAGTCAAAATTAGCCTACAATACTTGGACAAATCTGTAGCAGCCAAGGACGTACGAGAAACAGGCATGACCCATACAATCCTGCCATGGGTCGTAGGTCCGGCCGCGGACACAAGGCTAAATATGGAAAATTCCTCGTTAAATTTTAGGCAAAGGTTTCTAATATCTATATAAATAGCTTTTATGTTTTATTTTAGTCAGAGAACATAGAAATGAAGTAGTAGACGTGTGAAGAATATTATTTGTGAATTTTTATCAAGTTATGGAGAGCAATTCTTGGATCAAATTCTTGATTTCATCCATTGTTATTTAGGATTGTTCTTGGATATTCAAATCTGGTTTTCTTCCAATTGTTGTTGTAAGTATTTAATTATGTGTTTGTCTATGACTGCAAATTATAATTTTACAATCATGAGTTAAAACCCTCCACAACTAGGTTGTGGGAACTATGGTGGATTAACGAAATAAAGATTACACAAAAGTAATTCAAAACCAAGCATAAACGCTTGTATTGTATTCTTCACCTTTAAAACATTTTTTAACGGTACAACGTTAGATTCTTGCCTCCACTTTACTTTCTTGGAACCTAGAGAAGTAAAGATTAGAAAAAGAGAATTACAAACGAAACTTGACTTTATGATCATTGTATTAACTTGAGCTGTGGTAGCAAGATAATTAAATTTGGAATATATTGATAATGTTAGTTTGAAATCGCTCATGAGACCTGATATGGTGATTGATTATAGTCATCCAATAGGGATGAACCGATCGTTTGGATGAATCCTAGTTACGCTTCTACAAGTAAGCATCGGGACCGATCACGTGTGTATACCAAAGTAGTTATATAACCCATGGGGAAACCTTTATCCTAGTTGTTTCAAATCTTGATTTAAATCATGAATATAATCTTGTTTTAATATTAATTTTCTTTAAACCCCCAATTTGGAGATAACTCACCAACAAGTTCAATTATTGGCATTAGTCTAGATCTACCCTATTGCTCTATGGGTTGACCCCAACCTCTTAGCTGGTTTCTTTATTAACATTCGCTCATACTTTTTCAGAAAGTATGAGTTTGAGCGTTATCAGATTTGCCGCTCCATTCTTTTTCAAAACTATGTTCATTTTTTAGCAACTAGGAAAATACTCCTGGATTTGCATGGATGCTTTGGTTGGTCTTTGGGCGATTTATATTTTTAAAACTTTTTGCCGAAAATGAGGCCTTAACCTAATCTAGGTATACAAACTTTCAATCGCAGATTATGACCAAGAATTAATCATCATTTCATAATGCCAAAGTAATCAGGAAAAATGCTTGATACTTTATAAATGAGGGACCTTCCTTTTGTTTGGTTCTTATGAGAAGGACATCTCAACCCCATTTAGGTACAAGGTTCTATTCAGAACTAACGATATGAGTCTTGAGACTGCAATTTTGCGGTGTGATAAATGCTTTGATTTGAATCTAGAGATTATATTGTATGGTTTTTTGGTGAACCTATTTACGTAAGCCCAAAGACTTATTTGTGGTAAATATTAAAACATGAGAGGAAAATGTATGGCATTTATTTTATTCTTTCGGAGAAGTAATTGACCTGATATATGCCTTGAGGGGACAAAACAACCCTAGTGAAAGACACATTGGGGCAAAATCGACCCTAGCGAATTCACAAAATTCTTTTAGTGTTCGGGAGTGATTTCCAAATTAGGTCAGAACCCTTACATGAGGTAAAAATAAATTTCTACTATAGAGTTTGTTGGGGAATTCCTAATGTTTCAGTCTGGGAAGTCCTAATTGAAACCTCAAGAGAAAATTGTATCCTTTTTAGTACGATTCTCTATTTATGAGTCCTAGCGCATTTTGGTAATATGTTTTATATTTACGTATTATTAAAAATATTACCGGAAAAGATCCAATAGGGAGCAGTAAAATTGCGACTTCAAGGAAAAAGAGAAACGTGTATTTTTAGTTTCTTTGTGATCTTGAACCCGGTCATATGCCACCGTTTGATCCTTTCCGGTGCCGAATGAATCCTGGTCTCCAAATACGGATGTCTTGTTCCTGCGATCAAGGTTTAGAAGAAACTAAACTGATGTTCAAAGCAAAACTTCTTGTATTTCCACAATGATATTTCTTCAAATGATTGATGCTTTTGAATGTTTCTGCAATCCACTCTCTGGCTTATTTTAGCCGGTTATTTTGCGTATGGATTGGTCGATTAATATAATGTACCACCTTTTATGGACACTATTCTCAGCATAACTTATGTTTCTTGATTGTTGAAGTATTGGAGCACTCATTTTTTTGTATGGCTAATAAGTCTCCTAAAATTGTCTTTTTCCCTGTGGGTTAGGAAATTTTACAACTTGATGGAAGATTGACGAGATTGCTCTCATGAGGTGAATCCGTTAGGCCTTGCCGAAGATGTTGTATGAAAGACCATTCCATGAAGATGTTGAACAACGTATCTTGAGTAACTCGCATGAGCTGGTAGTATGATCTCCCCCGAGTTAACTCACTGCCATGTTAAAAACCTGCCAACGCTTGTGGAAGAGAATAACTTTGTCTCGGCTATTCCATTTCTAAGAGAACTCGTGAGTTGAATGATGCTATTTAGCTACCTGTATCAATTAATACACACTTAATTTGCAAAATTTAAGATATGAGAGAATATTTACCATTGCTTCATTATGCAAAAATGTTAGGTTATAATCTTCACTAGTGAAGATGATCGGAAGTTAGTGTTCCACATATTCATGATCCTCTTGTTGGTAGAGATGGAGACCTTGGTCTTTTTTAGTAGTTGAATAGGTGACTCCACTAATCGTCTCTCCTTCAAAGATCATATGAACAAGTTTTGGTGGTGGCGTTTTCCTTGGTCTCTACTCCTTCAACTGCTAAGGTTTTCTTAGCCCTATCACAGAAATATTTTTAATTGTCTCGACTCTTAAGCAATTGAACCACCTTGATGCGCAAGTATTTTCAATGTCCAGTTAAATGCCTGCGAGTGTTGTGAAAGTCACACCGTAAATCCATATTTCTTTATCTGGGTAAGAGCGAGTTCCTTAGAAACCAATCCTTCTCGATGTTTCTTAAGGCCGAGACCAAATTTGTGCGACCAATGCTAAAATTGTATTCTAAAAGCTTGGTACCCCCAGAACCTTCAATGTTGTTCTAAGGGACTTACGTATCTTTGATATCAGACTGCTGCTACTTTTTCCCCACCTATAGCTACGCCCGGATAATGGGAGGATGGGGCCAGTTCATATCAACCTTTTGAATTCCTCTATCCGAAATCTATGACGCTTCCAGGCCTATCCTAGGATGGACCCTTTACTTCGATTGACCTGAAGTTCTTCCAACACCTATATTCTCATATTAGTTGTGTACTATCATTCCAAGTCTTAGCCCGAGAGCTCCCTCAAGCTCCCTTCGCCCTTTCATGAGGCAAGACAGCTGAGTTCGGGTTCGGGCTTCGTCGCTGAATGTAGTTGTTGTCCAATCCTCTGCAAAGTATGGTTGCAACATTATTCTCTTTCAGAACCTTTCCATGGAACCCAAAGTACCTCCTCAATTGCTTGATCTTAAAAACTTCTTCTTTGTGGGTTTCAATTCTTTGCTGCATGTGCCACAAAAGATCTACAAGCATATAGAAAATGAGTTACAAAATTTTCAAGTAATAAAGTGTACTGGGTTAATTCTCCCTTTATGAGAGCGTTTGCCCGAACTTTGAGAAGTACGAGTCTGACCATGGTAGCATATTATATCCATTGATATCAATTGGTATAAGTTGTTATATGGTTATGCGTGACCGTTGTCCTATCATATTTTGAGAGACTTGGCACCCTAAATCTTTTTGGTATTAGCACTGGTGCAACACTTTTCTTAAAAGAAAACTGGGATATTTCTTGGTATATGTTCCCCTAGCGACCATCGGGCTCCGGGGGATCTAATCCATTCCGGAATGGATCTATTGAACAAAGCTAAGAAGCTCGCCATGTATGGTTCTATCAGTTCCTGAGTTGTCATGACGCATTTACGCCATCCCCCCGAGTTGTTGGGGAGTACCGTCCCATAGAGATTGGTCGAGGTATCAATCAGAGTCCCAATCACTCTTGAACAGATGGTGCTAGTTCTGGTATGAATGTTGTCAATGAAGGTCGCAATGATGTCTTCCATCCATATCATGAAGGCATTCTATATAGTTATCATACCTTCCACGACCTCTGGGCAACACAGAACTTTTTCCTTGATACTCCCGGTCACTTTGAGTGGATGCAGTCGGCCCTTCGCGGAGGGGGTTATTGATCTTTATAGTATCTCGGCCATCATGGTCGCCCGTTGTCCTGGAGCTTGGTTTCCTCTTTCATATCCACTTGGTGTCGTTATGAAGGAGGCCTGATCATCCTCTCTCCCTCATTCCTCCTTCTCCAGGTGTTTTGAAACCTACACATTTATCATTATCAAAGCGTGCTTAGATACACATGCAACAAGCGTGTTAGTGAGTTGGTCACAACGTTGGGTCATATGGAGGATATTAGACATGGTAGTATTTTTTGTGGATAAAACATGATGACTTAGCAAAGATTAAAGCAACAAATTGAAATAATATCACAATTATCTATCCCCATAGACGATGCCAAATTGTTTGTTGGAAAAATCGAAAGTGTGTAAAAGTTAAATTTATGATATGAGGGTTAAATACAAGTGAATTAGGTTCAATCACGTTTCTTTTTATTTTCTTCTAAGTTCATAAAACAAGAACTAGAATAAGAAATGAATTAAAGACAAGCTAAACAAAGAGTAAGAAATACAAGTAATAAAATGTAAGAACTAGAATAAGAAACGAGAAGATCTCTTAATGTCTCAAAACTTAATTGTTGAAAAATGGCCATTACAAGCAAAGATGAGATGCGCTTGTTCTCTTCAAAGAAAGGATTTACTTAAAGGGTAAAAAGATTATGAATGTTAATCTTAAATGGTTCCTATGCTACATGAAAAGGCTATTATTAATAGTACTCAAGTAATATCACGTGCTTATGGGCCAACACTGACTCGAGGCTAATTGATGCAAGAAGAGAAATCATGTCTTGCTCCGGTTCTATGCGGAGGGATAGCGCTACCAACCTCCCACGGTTATATGATGCCTTGTTGTGTCAGTATCGTTAGTTCTGATGTTCAAGGCATCGACGCAACGTACTTTCCAATTAAGATTTGGGTCTTTTTGTGTGGATCTAATCATATTTAGCTCGTGCCATATGTCCAATCCCACAGATTCTTTCTATCACCCCATACACAAGCCTCAATTTTCTTTTTTCTTGGTGATTGGTTTCCATTAGAGTTCCTCTTCTAGTTCTCTTGTTGCACTTTATTTTTGTGGAAAGAAAAGATACATGAGAAGGAGAGATAAATTAGAAAGACTTGGAGAGATAAGTTTTATCAAAATTGAATCTTAAAATCAAGGGATATATATATATATATATATATATATATATATATATATATATATATATGTGTATATAATATTCTAACATTACTGCAAAATAAAAAGTCTTGTAGGGTAATTATTATAAAATAATAAAGTGAGACACTAAAATAGAGAAAGGTAAAGAAAAGAGAGAGGGAATTATTTTTAAAGAATAAAAACACAATCAATGAAAACTCTTATTTATAGAAAAATTAACTTGATCTCAGCAATTAATCATAACTTCTCTCCAAAAAATAAATAGACCTTCATACTAGTAATATATATGTAAAATATAATATAACAAAAATATCTATATAAAATAAAATTAAAGATTCTAAATGTCTGTAATTTTGTAAACACAACATCACCCAATCCGCCTCACTTTATTAATCTTCATTCATTATATTCTGGTAGTAATTGAAAACAAGGTGCCAACAATCTATAAATAGTCTTCAAGGAAAACGAATGGATAATGAAATACAGTCACATGTAATAAGTATTTCCCTTGACGGTGGCTGAGTGCTACTGATTGAGATCAAATAATTAGTTTTTTTTAAAAAAACAGAAAAACTAAAAAAAATATTTTATATATATTTAATTTATTTCTGATTAAAATCAATGCTGCTCATTTAGTTTTATATTGAACATATAATATTAATTTTTTATTTTAATCAATTAAATTTAGGATTTTAATTTTATGGATTTTTTTTGTATTTTGGAATTTTTTAAAAAAAAAACTAAAGTTATTTAATATTAAATTTATCATATAAAAGTATTTTTCATATTTGTCATATAAAGTTATTTAATTTTACCCAATTTAATCAAAGATAGTCTCCAACTAATTTTTTATAATGAAATATGATATGACACTCCAAAATAACTAGCTAGCTCAATAGAACATATTGAATGCCATAAATTATTTTAAGAGACCTTTGAGAGATTTATGAAAATCGTGTTTATCTTGCTATTTTGACATGTTTGTTATAATTTGAAATCATAATTATATCAAGCTTGTAGATTTTGTATTTGTCGTTGAATTTTGATTCTCTAATAACAATTTTTTTTAATTAAAAACATAGCATTTACAAAATCACTAAACAAATAAGCATATTAGCAAGACAAAAAGTAGTTAAATTATATTTTTTTATATTAATGATGACGAGTTAAAAATTATACAAAGAAATCAAAACAAAGGAAGTAAACGTAATATCATAAACCACAACGAAAATTAGTATTATGAGGCTAACATTGATGCAGTGCTTTGAAATTATCTCCAACATAATTAACATATTTTGAAGTGTCATATTATATTTTAGTACAACATAAAAATTTTATGAAATTTACTTTAAATTAACTTGGGCAAAATTTAATAACTTTATGTAACAAAAATTTTAAAAATGACTTTTGTATGATAAATTGAAGTTAGATGACTTTTATATGATATAAAAATTAAAAATATATATATATATAATAAATTCAAAATGACTTTTAATATAATGTTATATTTCGATTTGGATCAAATCTTCACAATTCTGTCCACTCACACTATTAAAAATATTCAATACTTGCAAATAATTTTTTCTTCAACAATCATGTGAGAGACTTTCTTCATACATGCCTAACAAATGTTTTTAATATTTCTCAAAAAAATAAGCCAATTAGAAGAAGTATTATCTCATTTTAGCAATTCTGAGATGACTTGTTCCGGAGCTCATTTGCTTACTAAAAATAGCTTTTAAATATAAGTGTTTAAAATACTTTTAAGTGTTGAACTGATTTTATAAATAAATAGTTATGTGTTTGACAAAATGCTAAAACTGATAAAAAGTTATTGATGTGTTTGATACATATGATGTTAAACACTTATTTTGGGTCAAATGACTGAAATGCCCTTAAATATTAACACTATAAAAAGTGAATCACTATGATATTTTAATTTCTAAAAAAAAAAAACCACAAAAACAAAAAAAAACTAATATAATTAAAAATATTAAAAAAATCAAAAAAGATAAAAAATATATTATTTATATTGTTTGTTTTTTGTTTTTGGGGTTTTTTTTTTTTTATGAATTTTGAGTTTTTTTAATTTTTTATTTGTAAAATTAAATATAATAATTTAAATAAATTAACACACTTTCAAATTTTTCCTCTTTTTTTTCTTTTTCAGATTTTTAATTTTTTAATATGCACAAAAATAAAATTTTGTTAAAGATTTGAGTGAGGGTATCATTGAGATTAGAAAAATATTATGGGATAAAAAGATAAAACTTAAATGACTTATAAGCCAAAAAGTAAAAATATAATTTTACAAACTTTTTAAATTTTTTTAAAGCGCTTTTTAATAAAAATAAATATTATGAAAATTAAAAAATGGTTACAACCACCTCTCTTTAACAGCTCTTAGGCATAACTTATCTCATTTTAAATATAATCTATTCTCGTTATATGTCCTTATGAATATTAATTTAAAGGGAAAAAAAAAAAAGGAGATCAGTAGGCTACAATCTATTGATATATTTGTTTAATAAATTTTTTTAAACAAATCAATAATTCAAAAAAAAAAACTTTCTTCATATAAATTTTCTCCAATAATTGTTTAGAATATAAATAGTGAGAGAAAAATATTTTTCACTCAACTCTCTTGTCATGAAAAATGATGGATAGAAAGTGATACTACTTACGACTTGGAATGTTTTCTATCCTTTATTCCCTATACTAGCATAGCACTTAATAGACAACATAACAAGGTTCTAGAAATACAGCAAATAGCATCAACAATACTAAAATTTGGTCATTACAGTAGTTTGAAGGAGGATGTTGAAATATGGTAATCTCTCTTACTATAATAGACACACTATCAATGAACAACCCAAATCACCCCACCATGGTTGGGTTAGTGTTGCAATTGTGGCAGAAGAAACCAATAGCTGTAACCAACTGCCTAAATTTCTTAAACCCAATCGAAATTCTGAAATGAAAGGGGGAGGGTGGGTGGGGGTATGGCGGTGAGGGGTGAATGAGTTGGGGTGGGTGAGGTGATAGTTAGAGGGTGAGACGTGGGTAGAGACAATGCTACTTGTTTTTCCCAAGATTTGTTATGTGCTCATTTTCCTTATTTCATGAGCTTAATATTTCTTAAAGAAAACATTTTTCAAAAATTTTTTGACCAACCGAACACGAAAAATAATAATTCTTCCAATGAACACACTCCTTAAAGATATCAAAATTTCGATGCCCCGTGATAACTATTCTTTATATTTTTAATAGGAGTAATATAAGTCTAGATTTTATAGCGTATTAAGTACAGTGTTCTTTCCCGAATTAATATGATTAATAATTTAAATTTTTGGGAGGCTAAAAATGTATTTCTTTAATATAGCTATTTGGTCAAACTCTTGAAAATAAGTGTTCTTGAAGAGTAAATTTAAGGTTAAAAAAATAGTTTTTCCTAAAAATTTGCTTAAAAGCACTTTCGAGAAAAAAATATATCAGTGGGTGTTTGCCAAGCTTATGTCGGGGTCAAACCAGTTTACAAGCACTTTTTAACTTATCTACGCATTTGGTAAATACTGAAAGTGCTTATGAATCAAATGCTCATAAGGCAAAACAAGTCATAAGTTATAAGTTGTTCATCCCCAACTTATGATTTTACAACTTATAAACACTTTTGGTTTGACCCAAAGCTATTTACAATTTTATCCCTAATATTTTATGTAATTTCCAAAATACCTTCTCTTAAAAAAAAAATTAAATACTCTCTATGATTTCACTTCCACACCTGTTCTTCCAAATTTGCAAATTTCCATCTCTTCAATATTAATAACAATTATACAATTCTTTGTGATATTATTTGGAGTAATAAATTTTCTAGAATATTTTTCAATAGTTCTTCAAGTTCTATAGCTACATGAAACCCTCTTCTTTTTATTGATATCAACATTGTTGATTTGTGGATTTTGTATAGCATGAAACCACTCCTACTTCTCTATATTCTGAAATATTTATTGTTGATTTAAAGAGTTAATCAAATTAAAAATAAATATTATTAATAAACACAAAAATGAAAATTCAAAAAAAAGTGAAATAGAAAATATGTAACCATTCTCGTGATTTGATCACTGGGAGTATTTATGACAGTTGAATGTTTTAGTTTAATTAAAGACCAAAATCGTTAAGTATTTATTTTTCTCTGCATAAATTTTGTGTACTATTTAAGTATGTTTTTGTTAAAAATAGTTAGTCAAATTATTAATTGTTATATTATATCTTATGGTTATATTTTTAGCTTATATACAAATAATTTTTATTTATAAAAATAATTTTATCTAATCAATTTTGTATTAAAAGAAATGAGACATAAATTATTTTGTATTAGAATAAAATCGAAATTTAAAATATTATAAAATTCATTGTTATTTATATAAATAACTTGAAAGACATTTAAGTAAATTTAATCCCTAAGAAAAACTTATCACCACTTTTTTACTAAACATTTCAACGGTTTATTATTAGTTTCAACACTTTTGCTTATCAACTACTTTGAATCAGCTTTAAACCAAATGGGTTCTTAGAAACACTTTAAAAGTTTGATCAAACACTAATTAAGCTGCTCGGAGAGCATTTTTTAAATTTATTCTGTCAAACGCAAACTATTTCTCATCAAAAATGCTTTTTTTAAAAAAATATTTTCGAAAAAAGCACTTCTCAAAATAAGTTGATTTTTTTAGAAATATGACTAAAAGACTATAAATATATCCATTATCTTTAGAAAAAGGGGGAAACAATAAATATACCTCTCAACTCGTATATATACTCCCACAGAAAAGCAAAGTGTGTATATATCCTCACTGAGCAATAAATGATGCATATCTACCTTTTTTGTTAACAAAATAAATTTTAAAAAATAATCCTAAAACTGATTTTTTGAATTTTTAAAATGTCATATGATTTTAAAACATTATATCTTCTATTTTTTAGCTCTCCATATCCGACTTAACTAACTCTTGATTTAGATTCGATCCAAACTCAAGATTGGTATTTTTTTAAATATAAATTTGGATTAATTAAAAGGTCAAAAATGAGTGAGATAATCATTTAAAAATTGTCTAATATTTTTTAAATTTACCACTTTTTCTCCTCTAAACGGCAAAATGAAGGGTATAATTGTTCCTTTGCCCTTTAAAGAATATATTAGCCAGGATAACCGGGCTAAATATGAATTAAATTATATTGTGTATTAATATTATGCAAGTGATAAGCTAAAATAAGTTATCTCGAAATTGTTTTGTTATATTTGAAATTCAAAATAAAAATACTTATTCTTTCTCAATCTAACTATAATAGTTATTATTTTTGACCACTACAAACACTTTAACTATGAATACAAAATAAAAGTACTTATTTTTGCTCAATTCCAATCAGAATAGTTATCTAAAATTGTTTTGTTATTTTTGAAATTCAAAATAAAAGTACTTATTTTTGCTCAATCTAACTATAATAGTTATTATTCTTGAACACCGCAAACACTTTAACCGAAATTATTTTGTTATTTTTGAAATTCAAAATAAAAATACTTATTTTTGCTCAATCTAACCGTAATAGTTATTCTTGAACACTACAAACATTTTAATTATCCTTGCCCATGATCAATGCACAGAAGAAATAAATAATGCCTACAAATCTTAAAATTACTATATTTTAAAATGTATAAAATTGCTAAATAATGCCCCGTATTTTTAATTTCTTTACCTTTGGAGAACACAATCAAAAATACAGAAATGACCAAAATACTCTTACGGTGATGCATGCACGTTGACAAAAAATGTGTCCGTTTCACCTTTGGGTTAGATATGACAAAAATAAGTAATGTCCATAAATTTTGAAAAATTACTATATTTTTTTAAAATGTGAAATTACCAAGTAATACTGCTACTTTTGAAGAATACATAAAAAACACGAAATGATCAAAAATATTGTTACCGTAATAAGCAGCACGTTAAAGACGGCCTCGCTATTCACTCTTATTAGTAAGTGAAAAATACAGTTAAGGTTTATAAATTTTAAAAATTACTATATTTTAAAAATGTGAAATTACTAAATAATGCTCCATATTTTTGTATAATTATTTTTCTTTCAAAGAAAAATCAAAAAATATATGAAATTAAAATACCGTTATTTCATAAAGGTGCACGTTGGACGGGAGACGTGCCTGCCATTTACTCTTATATAAAAAAGTCTCCAGTTAGGATAACCGAACATTGCCTCCGGTCCAATACGAACAACGCTATATTGTTTATTATATGTACATCGCGGTAGCGGATAAGTTAAAATAGTTATCTGAAATTATTTGTTATTTTTTAAGTTCAAAATTTTAAAAATCAAATAAGTAAAAATGGATGGAGAAAGTAGTTATTATTCTTAAGACCATAAACACTTTAATTATGAATACAACCGCCACATGAACAAATGTATTGAAAAAAATAAGTCATGCCCACAAGTTCAGAAAATAATTATATCTTAAAATGTATACAATTACTAAATTGCCCCCATCAGATGCTTACATGAAGTGTACTTTTATAAAAGTTAAAATATATGAAATTATCAAATTACTCTCAACGAGCAGACATGTTGGACGAGAAGTCATTCGCTTCCCATTCTTTCACATTTTAAAGTAACTTAAATACTAAAGGGTAGTTAAAAAAGTCAATTATTTCTTGAATTTTGAAAGTAGCAACTATTTTGACAACTATTTTTAGTATATCTAACAACTAAAATGGAATAGAGGAAATATAAAATAAAGGCACAAAGCGTAGATTTCTTTACACATAAACATGATAAAATGACAAATATGAAATTATATAATCTTCCATTTATAACTTTTGACTTATTTTTATTATTTTAAATTTAAAATAAATACTAAAAATAATCTTTTCTATTTAGTCTCAAATATTATGCAACATGTTTAAAAACTATAAATATGTTCCACTTTAGGCATAACCTATATTAGTAATTTGGGCATTGAAGATAAGTTATATATAAAAGAGAAATTATTTAAAAAGTTTACACAAGAAGTCGGGTGGACTAATTTTTTTGGCGGTACATATTCTCAAAGTTACATGTGAAAAGATTAAAGGTAGCTCTGGGGCCAGTAATTACTTATTTGATAAGAGAAGATGTATTGTACATCCAGAGAGGACATATATAAGGAAATAAGTAAAATTAATTAATTTTTTTGTCTAAACAAGAAAAAGTACAGTCATAATGCTATCAAGTACAACACTATTAAAGAAGATAAGTACGTAAATGACAAAATTAA
The DNA here is from genome assembly GCA_018107945.1 of Datura stramonium. Taxonomy (NCBI): domain Eukaryota; kingdom Viridiplantae; phylum Streptophyta; class Magnoliopsida; order Solanales; family Solanaceae; genus Datura; species Datura stramonium. Next base: position 9,147 of record JACEIK010009912.1, on the reverse strand, counting down.
CCTCAGTAAATAAATAAGAAGGCCCATACTTTGTGAATGCTACCAAGCAGACATATTGATGGGCTGGTATCTGCTTGAGGCTATTCGCATTTATTAGATAGTAAAATATAATATATAATATTATTGTTTTTTCATGTCCTTTCCTAGCGAATTAATGTTACGTCTACTTAGGTAGAATATCAAGATTGAAATTGCAGGAACACAATAATAATATTATTAAAATTAATATAATTGATTAAAATGTGGATAATTTTGATTGTGCTTTTAATTATTATTTTAATTATTAATTTTTAAATTTTAAAATTTGTTACAAATAATTATATAACAAATTCTAATTAAACATGATCGCTAATGTTGAACATTTTTTTTCTTCTTTCACAAATTACAATTATGCTAAAATTACTCTTCAGTTATCTCTAACATTCAATATATAAATATGCATATTAAATCTTCTTTCTTCTTCTTACAAATCATCATATGCTAAAATTATATACTGCATAATTAGGAAATACAAAAATTGGTATATGCACTTTCAATTCCTCAAACAGTAAATTTCACAAATTTAATGAATTGTTAAGTGCTAAATTATTTAACTATTAATATATTATATTTAATTTACACAATGGTCAAAAATATTTCTAACTTGTGAGAAATGACTCGTAAATACCTTTCTTCCATTTTGGTCTAAAATGCCTTCAGCTTTAGTTTTGACTCAAAAATAACCCACCACCCCCCGCCCCTTCCACCTTTGATCTAAAACTACACTCAACCTTAAAAATTTAATATTTAAAGGTTCTTTACTTTTTTTATTTTAGAATTAATAATATTGACATAATCACGTACAATTAAAAATTTTAAAATATCAAAAATATTATTTTTAGTATATATTTTTCATTATTAAAAATATTTTTAATATTTTTAATTTATTTCAATCATAATTTAATTTCCAATTTCATATAACTGACTATCTCAAATGTTTTTTTTGTTTTTTTAATTATTTGTTTGTTTATTTATTGATTTTAAATAATTTTTGAAATCTTTTCTAAGATATTAAGAAATGAGTGCAACAATTAAATATTATTTAAATATTAAATATTATTATAATCATATTCACTATAAAAATAAAAATATTAAAATATTATTGTTATTATTATTATTATTGAGAAATTTGATCATACATACACTACTAAAGACGAAAATGAAAGAAGTTAGTAAATAATTAAAAATAAGTACTATGTTAGTCTGTATACAAATAATAGCAAGCGGTTTTAGTAATAAATAAGTTGGAAAATGGCCAAAATATCTTTAACCTATTTCTAGCTAAGTATTTAATATTAAAACAATAATAATACAAAAATTATAAAATACAAATGATAATCAATAATTGAAAAACCACAAAAATAACAATTAAAAACTCAAATCAAAGATTAATTAAATATAAAATTAAAATTTTAATATTTAGAGATTTGAAATTTTATTTTCTTTACTTTTTATTTTAGCAATTAATAAAATTGATATAGTTTACACTTTACTAAATGTTAGCACTTCTTCATTTTATACAAGATTATCAAGAGAATAATATTTGTAATGATGAAAATATATATTAAAAATAATATTTTTAAATTTTTTTAATTTTTTTAATTTTTTTAATTTTTTTAATTTTTTTAATTTTTTTATTATTTTTGAATTTTGTAATTTTTTAAAATAAAATTTAAAACCTTTAAATATTAAACTTTCAAGGTTGAGGGTAGTTTTAGACTAAAAGGTGGAAGGAAAGGGTATTCTTGAGCCAAAACTAAAAATTGAGGGTTTTTTTTAGAACAAAAATGGAAAGAATATTTATGAACCATTTTTCATAGGTTAAGAATATTTTTGGCCCTATTCAATTTGTAGTATTACTCCATATTTGAGAGTGATATAATTCTAAAAATATTTTAAATATCACATCTCTAATTAGAGTAATTTTTTTGGAAGGCATTGACATAATATAAGCGGTATTGAACTAATTATATCAGTAATTAATGAACATATGCTTTCTTGAAGCAAAGAAGGGTGAAATTGGGAAAACATTAACACTTCGTTTTTAATTTTTGAAACTAACAGTAAATATTTTGGACCAAATAAAATCTTCTTGACAAAATAACAGATGAAAAGAAAGTGTTGCGGAAAGATCGGGTTAACTAGCATACAATCTTTACATAAAATAAATATAGAAGAAAAATATAATACAAGGATTTAATGAGGTTCGGGTTAGGCCTAATCCTCCAATCGAACTCGAGAGAAGCCACTATGAAAGAGAGAAGTGTACAATACTTATGAAACCCAACTATAACCCCTATACATCCCAAACCTATAAGAGAAAGGTTCTTCCAATCCTACAAGGACAATATATTTTCCTTTCCTACATCTATTAGACAACACTTCCTTCACTAATAGGGATTATGGGTTTCCTAATAATGCAAGGAAAAAAATTCAAGACATAATTAAAAATATTTTAGCTAGAATTTTCTTCATCAATAGGAACAATGTTCTCTCGCCATGCTTCACCCGAAAGGCTTCATCGAGCACGCACAATACCCGCTCAAGTTTAGGCAATGCCTAAACTTACTTGGTTGGGACTACCTGATCATCACATTAATCAAATTATTATGTGTGGACACTTTCTTCACATCAACAACCCTTTGTAGCCTACTACCTTTTGTCCTTTTGCAAGGAATCAAACGTCCATGTTTGATTCAGAAGCAACTCAATATTTTCACCCCTACCACTAATCCATTGATCTGCTTCCGAACTAGAAATAGCTTCTTTGGCTACCTATTCGGCTCAAGCACATCAATGGTCTCTATAACTAACAAAGCAAATTCAATAAGAATTTTCATCCAAGAAGATTCTCATCAACTACGTCTGTAAATCTTCTTGGTGCATCAACAGTTATCATCTTGATTAAGTTTTAAACCTCCTCTACTTCCCATACTTTTGAACTACCTGGCCGAGCTAGTGCATTCAATTTCTAGCCTCTATGTGGTCGCTAACACCATGCTCTATTTCTGCTATTGTCTTTTCCCTGCTCATTCAGTGAGGCACATTCATTGAATGTCACACCCTACTAATAATTAATCATGGATTTTGATCTGTGCACCACAACCTGTAATCTTTCACTTCAATTGCATACTAGAAATATGCACTTCTTTGTCCTCGGCTCAAGTTTTGCATCCCTCACATGAGCATATACAATTGTTACACCCCATAAGTTTCTATTGTTCATCTAACGCGTGCGTACGTATGTTGAGAGTTTTAGAGCACGACGCATAGAAGGAGGACCCGGGGAGCATACGAGAACGGTATCGAGCTAGCAGTGTAGGGAAAGTCGGGGGCAAAGCTACATGGGGTACATGGCCGACCTCCCTTCGGCACACAGAGCGGCGCTGTGCCTGTACTCGCTGCGATGGGAGACACGTTGTGGAACTCCCCTACCGCCTCCTATATATATATATGTTACAAGTTAAGTTAATTTCATTTGAATTAAATCCCAAATCAAAATCTAATGCATCCAAATCCATTACTCCCTTCAACTTTTCATCGATTTTTCTCCAGATTACTCCATTAAACCCGTTCAAATGCAAATTCATCTTGGATACCCCAGAGTTCTAGACCTACGAGGAGTATCCCTGCGGAGTTATTTCTTGGAAATTCGTTCAAAAGTATCGTAACTCGCCGGGATTAAAAGTTATAGAAATTACCTCTAATTGAGTCCTAAGCAACTACAAGTGATAGGTAAGCATTTCTATCTTCTAGACTCTCAGAATTTGTGATTTTTTGACCGAGTTAAACAAAGTTGATTTGTAGTTAATAGTTTTTTTGAAAGGCATTTATTAGCTGATCCTATTATCGAAAATAGCCTTATTCTCTCAATGTAAAGGCTTTAATTAGGTGGAATTACCGGGCTCGTGTTAGGAACCTTAGATAAATGAGAATCAACATTTGGAGGTATGTTAAGGCCTATCTCTTTAGCAAGTTATTCTCACCGTATAGTGATACGACCTATGCCCGTAAAGTAGACAATGATCTTATATGTTGCGATTAGTCACGCTAGCAAAGATAATGATTATGTATGTCGGGTTAGTCGTTATAAGACGTATTGAGATTACACTACACTATCCCATGTCGGGAAAGGGTATGTTAAGTGTGAGTAATGTTGGGTGGACCATAGAGAGTTCCTCGTTCACCCGTTTGCCATTTAGAGGTATTCTGATGTTTCACGTGCTGCAAGGCCTTAAAAGTTTATGTTAGTTGTTGGGATTGACTTGGTAAGTTAGACAAAGATAGGGGTAGCCGACAATATAACTTTCTATGCCTATATTGTTAGTAAAGCTCGTCTAGAGGCTGTTGGCGTATCTTGACGCCTAGGGCCAGAATTTAGATAGGGTGGTCTTACCTTCTGAGTTAGTGGCACTATCGGGATGCCTAGTGAACCTGAAAGTGATAGTCTTCCATATGATTGGCTACCGTCGCTGACCATTAGTTTTAGCCGACTCAATACTTGTCCTACAGGTCTCTCAGGAAACCACTCCAGTCGTTACAAGTTTGACAGACTAGTCGATGTCCTAAGAAGAGAACCTTTATTAGTAATGAGATGTGAGGCCAACATCCCAAGCTACTCTTATAGATGCCCATGACTGCTTGCCGTAAAAGGGCTAGGTCCATATACATGCCTATGTGGTTATTAAATCATCTAGAGGAACCATATGAAATCTGGACAAACTAAGGTCCAAAGGGACTAGAACCAGAGTATCACATTGTTACTTCTAGGCTAAGAGTTATAGTAAGCTGCCTATGGAGAGTTAGGCTGACCGCTAGGAATGTATCAGTGGTAGCATCCTTGTAGTTGTCCCAAGTAGAGGAGTCATATAGACAACTGCCTACAACCTTACTATCCGCTTATGAGCCATCATTGTCCTAGCATGACCTTCAAGGTACCGCGTAGGCCACTACGGACCCTTTGCCCTATCCCATCCAGGCCAAGTATAATCACTGTCGTGACCCTTTGGGTCGTGGGTAGGCACACTAGGTGTACCAAGTGGGCAAACTACATAGACTATTTCAAGGGCGAATAGTTGCTCCATTTAGGCCCGAGGGGCCAGATACGTCTTTTGAGTGGCTAGATTGAGACTAAAATACAGTACTCTCGGTCGGGATTTACCCTATCTAGATAGCCTTTCGTTGACCAACTTCAGGGTTACTAATCAAAATAATACCTACTCTGGCTATGGATCGCTCAAAGGAGCTATGTGGGATGTCCATAATCAGATTCAGCCTGTGCCATACTTATGTCTATCTATGTATGGACCACTTTATGCCATACTGGCATTACTAACCTCGTCGAGTCTTGTGTACCTAGGGTGGTAGTTACAGGAGCCCAACGGCCTGCATACGCTTACAAGAGTCTAGGGAGTCTAATTGCAAACCCGGTAAGAAAAGTAGGTTGGCTATAGTTACCAAGAGAATCATAAGGACCTTGTTAAGGGTATATAGATTGAATTGTATATGTTAGGGCTTATGGGGGACCCAGTAGGTTATTTCTGTGTTGCTTGCACCTTCCAGGCTTATGGGATCCAGATGAGGTTCTTATTTGTATACTTGCTTGTTAGATATAGTCTATAAATGTATAGTCGTATGTACTTCAATTCTTATTTGTGTAGTGGTTTACTAGATGTTGATCATGGATAAGAAAGCTTACAGGTTAACTTCTGCTCTTGTCGCTGATTACTTTCAGTTCTTTATCATCTTCTATTCAGCTTTATTACTGCCTTACATATTCGGTATGTATTGTACCGACGCCCACGCATGGGGTGTCGTGACAATTTCTGCTCAAGGTTTAGATATACGTGTTTCGTGACCTTCATTAGCAGTTATTTGGAGTCAGATGATTGGTCAGCTCCTTTCATTCAAAGTTGCCAGGTAGTAGGAGTTTGCTCTTTTTGTTGTACAATTTATTGCAGGGTCCTAACCATTATTCCACTCTTAGAGGATGCATGGGGTGCTGCATAATTGCTCAGATTTAGACAGACAGGTTTCAGACCTCCGTTAGCAGCTATTTCTGAGTCAGCAGATTGGTCAGCCCTTTCATTCGGAGTTGCTAGGTAGTAGGAGCTTGGTCTTTTTGTTGTACAGTTTTGGTAGGTTGGGCCTTTGTCCCACTAATTATTCCACTCTTGAAGGTTTACGAACTACAAGTAGTTTGTTTAGTTGGTTGTTGTTTTCCAGGTGGGGTCCTATGTATGTTATATTTGCGTGTTGGCCGTGTAGGGCCTAGTGTAGTGTTCGTCGGTCTGGATGACTACATGCAAGTGGACGTGGTCGAACAAGTAATAAAATGGCTCAAGTGGGGCTGCTTATCGATCCCATAGAGACTGGACTACGGTATCAATCTAATCAAGTGTCAATAAACTTTAACTTTAAAAATGCGGACAACAGTGTGAAGAAGAGTTTGATATTTTGTTTCCTAATTTATACTAAGTCTAAAACGAATATACAATTTGAGTCTGAACTATAAGTATGGAGCATGCCGTGTAAAACGAACATGTAGAGAAATAATTATCGATACAATTTGATTAATCTTTCCTCCGGGTTGCTAGTCAAGAATTATTGCCTATGGATTAGTATTTAACCCAACTTAAGAATCATGAACCTTCCACCTACATTTCTGTGATAAAAGAAATCTATGCTCCTCTAGCCATACAAAACCGATTCCGTAATTGACTTTAACACGACTTTCTCGTATATTTCTATCCCGAAGGTAACTCACCCCTGGTTTCTCAAACTAAGAAAAGATTATATCCTATCAATTCACAACTTTCCAATTTCTGCTCTCTCTCAGGTGAAACCGTACTTTTTAAATATACATTAACATTGGCGACATTAATGCAGTAAGAACAAGAATTAATAGAACAATCATGGAAGAAAAGATGGAAAACCAAATGATCAATAATCACATTTCACTAAAAATGTTCTTAACCCTCGCCAGTTATGACTTAGCCACCTATTTGTGGATTAAACATCATCAAATGATGTAAATCATACAAACAATTGAAAGAAAGGAGAAAGAGATAGAGAAAAATCCTAAGATTTTCGTCCCCTCTAACCGCCCTGTAACCCACAATCTTGCTCCACCAAGTCAAAATAATTAAAAATGAACCTAAGTGTTCTATTTATACTAGTGGAAATTCTTCCTAATAATAAGCAACGTGTCACAGAAGTGCATCGCGGAGCACCGCCTCCGTGACACGGCACGAACGCGAACCTCACCGAACTGCCCTGTATTCCGCCCAACGTGCCACGGCGTGCAACGCGGGCTTGGCCAACGCGTGTCACCTGGCCCAACGTGCACCTTCACCGGAATTCCATGCCTGGGTAATTAGGTCCAACGTGCCACGGAGGCAACGCGGACCTCCTATGTAAAAATTGGCCAACTTTTTATAACCACAGAATGTATCCGCGATGGTACAAGGACACGTTCCATCGCTGGAGCCCCTTTAATTCTCCGCTCCTTGGCCTTTTCCCCGCCTCGTCTCCAGTCCACCCCGATCTCCCAACATGCATCTTAGCTTCCTAAAATTGTATTTTTCCTGCAAAACAATGCTAATCATGTTGGTTAGTATAAATTCACATTTTAACTCAGCAATTTACATGAGAATGTCCAAACATCGATGGATAAACAAGACGAAATGACGCATTTGAGTATCACTTGGGCATATAAATTTGCCCAAGATCACTTACCCCACACTTAAAACCTTGTTCATCCTCGAACAATAATCTTACACGTCATGCAATTGACACCCAATCATGGCTACTTTGGCTCGAAAACTGAAAGCGCCTACGGTTATACCGATTATTTAATATAGCAAATCATCAAGAAAACATGCATAGTCTCATCAATTGAATGACATCCGACACATTAAGACCTCCTAGACTAAGAATCGATTCTCGATATCGGCAAACTCATGCAAATCAGCTGATCACATATCCCCACACGAAATTCAATCTCGTCGAGCATGTGCCCTCACAACACAAGAGAATTTCCCTTTTCAATTATATGAACTCAAACATTACATGCAAAGCATATAACACGATTTCAGCTTTCTCCCAAAAGAATTCACATGCATCATGTCATGAACCTTAGGCTTGCCTCTAGTGGCTATCTAATTAATATAAGGACGCATGATGCTGATCACGACTTAACGGGTTGTAATGTAAGCTACGGAACTAGTAAATACTGGCTAACCAATAATAGCAACTAGCATCCTTAAGAGCTTTTTCAATACATCCCATCAACATTATGGGCATTGTTTCTTCCTTCATCCTCCCATTCTTGAAGTCTTTCTTTATTTTTGTCCCCATTCTTTAAGCACACCCGAATTAACAATAAAGATTAGTTATGCATCTTTATTTTCTTAAATCCGGCAAGTGCACCTTTGACCTTTTCTTTATTCACTTTGCTTTTCTTTCTTTCACAATTCTCACTCCTTTACACAGTGGGAAAATTATTTTTCTTGAGCGCTTAAGAGTTTTTGGATCAAATTCACGGATAATGAAAAGAAGGGGTTAAGCTCGGTTTACACCTTTTCGACGAAAGAAAAATATAGGCTAAAGGCTCAATGGGCTAACTAGGATTGACCTTCAAGGTGGGTATGAAAAAGAAAAAAACTTTCGGTTAAAACAAAGAAACGCCTACATCCTTTCCTACAGTACACTTCCTTCATTTCGTTTAGTACACACACCAGGCAAGTTCTAGATAATTCACAATAGAAGGGAATAATCGAAACCTCTCCATACACTCATTGCACATGCTCAACTTCAAGACATATTCACAGACTCTTCAATCAGGTAATTACAAGAATTCAAACATTAAGCCTCAATCACACCGAATCGAACTATATGGCCTAGGTATCTCAATATATTTATAAAGTTGCATGCTTTCATACGAATCACCTTTGCATTCTAAATATCATGTATAACACACAACAAGAATTTCGCAACCATAAAGTAGCACACGTTTGGGATACAAACAAACAAGCAAAAATAAACTAAAGAACAAACTACTCCTATCGACTACATTTCCCTTAAGACGGTCGTCATCCATCCATCATA
>JACEIK010009909.1:15832-26043 GCA_018107945.1 Datura stramonium | reverse complement strand
CTAAGGTAGAAAGAGAATGTGGGGATAATTTCTTTACTTGTTTAAAATAAATTTCATAGGGAAAAAGATGATTTAAAATAAGTTTAATAATCATTTTCATATAAAAGAAAGACAACAAACTTTTGGATCAATTTTAAATTTGGTGAAATAAATATATCTTTTTCATGAAATCACCACTCTTTGTAGCACTTAAAAAGCCTAACAAATTTATAAAAACGGGTGAGAACATGCAAGGCCATTAAAACTTCAATTAGGGATAGAAATTGATAAGAAAATTTCATGTGAGAACTATAAAAGTGAGTGTTCTCTCTTATATACAGTAGTAAAGTCACAGCTTACAACTTGATGTCAACTCTATTTCTAGTTCTAAACCATTTGACAATTTTCAATTTTATTGTATATTTGTTGATCGCTTCAAACTCTAATTCTTGTAGAGAATGTGTCGGTCATCATTGATTTAAGTACTTCTCATACTTCAAATTCACCGTCTACTTAAGATTTGTCCATCTTTGTCAGTTGCTCTAACTCTTAGTGATCACTAGATCCTGAAACAATATCTTCACATCAAAATTTATTTATAATTACTTTGCTATCTCATCCACGAAACCACTTTCCTCTTGCTCCTGCAACTTTTTGCATAGTTAAACAAATATTCTAAATGTCTAGCAATCATGAAAGATGAATTTACCGCCCTTTGGAGGAATATCATTTGATTTTTTATTCTAAACTCTTTATCTCAAAATATAATTGGGGCCCTTGCTCGTATTCCGCGCATAGCGGAAGTTTTAGTACACTGGGCTGCCATTTATAATTGGCTGTTAGTGTGTATCATATCAAGCATAAACTTGATGGGTCTGTGGATCACTACAAAGTAAGATTAAGCTATCAAAAGTTTCCATAACAATCTAATGTAGACTCTTATTTCACTTTCAATCTCGTTACCAAACATAGCATACATTTGATTCTTGCACTTGTAGTGTCGTTCAAATGGCCCTTGTGATAACTAGACTTGAAGTACAAGGTACACATCATAAAGTTATTTATATGAGCCAATCATCCCAGTTTGTAGATCCTTATTTTCCACAACATGTATGCAAACTTAAGAAGTCAATACACGGCTTTTGTTAAACACCTAAGGCATAGTATAATGAGCTCAAACATTTCATTCTCTCTCGTGGCTTTCAAAGAGCCAAAATTGTTGACTTTTTATTACTGAAATGGCTTTTTACTCTTTGAGATGGTCTTGTCGATAATATTTTCGTCATTAGTTCCTTATCTCATGTCTAACCTACTATTCAATTACTAAATGATAAGTTTTCCATTAAGCTTGGTTCTTTGCATTTTTTCTTTGCTATTGAAGTCTTGCAACATGCCCATGGATTAGTTCTCTCTCCAAGAAGCTTCATCGCTGATCTTTTAAAGAGATCTCACATGTTAAGTGCAAACAATGTTAGTATTCCCGTGTCAACTAGTGAACCTCTTTCATCGTATGATGGTTTATCATATGTGGATGCTCAATTTTACATTATATCATTAGTTACTTGCAACATTTAACATTCATTTGTCTAGATATTATTTTGCACTTGCTCAATCTTAGCATAGACCAATCATGAAAAATTAAGAAACAACCAAGAGACTCCTTGGCTACCTAAAGGATAATTTTACTCACAATCTTCATTTTACACCTATCATTTCATTCAAGTTGCTAGCTTACTTAGATGTTGATCTCCATGGCAGATTTAGAAAGGGGTTCGAAAAATAAAAATGTAAAGCTTGAAATTTGAACTTGGAACCTCAAGATAAATTTTAAATCCCCTAAACCACTAAGTCAACATGTAATACCTCGAAAGTGCCGAAGATTAGACCTGAAATTTAAAATTGAAAGTTGGCAGAATCTGGGATAAATCCCACAGAACGGACGACCTAACGGATCGTTGGTCCAACCAATGACCTGTTGGACGCACCCGTGATTTCGGATTGACTGGGTGGCAGTGGTACTAACGAGTGGAGTAACGACCCGTTGTTTGATACAACGAGTCGTTACTTGGAGTTGTGGTGGGAATTGATCCAAAGCCTAAGGGGAAGTAACGGGTCGTGGGACGACCCGTCATGAGGAGTAACGGATCGTGGTCACAAGTCATGGAAAGGGACCATAATATTCTCCAGTCAGTATAACGGAAGGAAACCACGACTCATTGGAGGAAGTAGCGAGTCGTGGTGAGGCTCGTGGGAAAGATTGGTGCAGGTCATGACAGGGGAAACAACGGATGACTTAACGGGTAATCACTTGGAACAACGACTCATCCTGTCAAGTGATGGGAAGGAATCTGAAAGTGTGAAATGAGGCAGTGGATCCAACGGCTCGATACCACGAGTCCACGAGTCGTGGTATCATGTAACGGCGCGTGGGATCGTCCGTTGGTTCACCAGTGCAGAATTTTCAAGGACTTTATTAAGGGCATTTTCGTTATTCCAAAGTGCTAGGGTCCTAAACTGCGTCGTTTAAGACTCGAAATTCAGTGTTTATTGAGGGTAAAATTCACCCTAAGCTTATTCATTTCCATGCATGCAAAGTTAAGGAATTGAGGAGGTGATCAAGCTTGTTCGTCAAGGCTTTCTTCAAATTTTTCCATTGGTCTTTTAAGGGCGAGATTTGATTTTCCCCAGGTATGTAGGGTTATGAATGGGTGAATCCTTTCACACTCATGCCCAATCCCTCTCTAAATCATAAATTTTCTATGTCTAATCTATGGGGTTTTAACTCAAATGCATGAATTTCTTAATTCTTTATATGAGTATGATCTAAATATGTTTCTACTATCGAATTATGATTTATGGGCGATTTTTTTGTTGTTTTCAATCAAAAATCATGTTTCTAGCTTTATGAATTAAAAAACCCATTGATGAGAAGTTCATGAAAGATGAGATTTGTGATGAATGTATGATGTTGATGAGATATTATGATGAAAAACACGTTTTTAAGCTACCCATGTTTATAATCATGTTTTAGATATGAATTGAGTATTTTCAAACATGATAAAGTATTAGGCAATGCTTGCATGTTTAAGTATGATTGATGATTTCTTAAATTAATCTTACCACATGGTTTTGGAGCGAAGACTCTCAATTATTTTTCAGCTTATGGTATGTATTAAGTTAAAGCTTTTCATATGCATAACTTCAGCTTTGAGATGTATTTGATTTTTGAGCTTCGTCAATAGACGATGTTGAGCTTCATTGAAAAATGATGTAGAGCATATGCATGTTTTTGGGAGTAGTGTCTAGCACCGATTAGGCTAAGGGTCAATCATCCTATGCCTCAGAACTACGCGCCAACATAGGTTTATACACATATATATTACTTCGGGACCTCCCTCGTGAGCTATTCCCTGCCCTATCAGGCTACGAGCTTGATATCGATATAATGGTATCGTCCCTAGCCCTGACAAAGCTTTGGACAGCTCTTCCCACTTGAGTGTGATAGTTGGAACCATGTAATCTCTATCGTGGTATGTCGGTTAAAGACGAGTCTCCCATTATTCCTCATAATTTCAGTTATGCATGTTCATCATTTATGAGATTTATACATTTATACATGTTCTAAAGCAAGTTTGACTCAATGTTCAGTTTTACTTATAAATATCATATTTCAGCTTTGAGTCAATCGATTTAGTTATGATGTTATGTTATGTTATGATGAGATCATGATTTTAGAAAGAATGCATGCAAGCCCTACTTTCAGACTCTTAATGTTTATGTTTTACGTTATGCATTGTCTTTAAATGATTTTACTTACTTAAGCGGTCTTACTTACCATACACACTCGGTACATTCCACTTATTGAACGCATACTCTATGTTGTATCATTTCATGATACAGGACCCGGCTCTCAGACTCAGCCTCGCTCATAGTCAGTCTTCTGAGATAGCATTGTTCGTTGTTGGTGAGTCCTCATCTCCCGGGGACTAGACTATTTAGATTTTTCTTCATGTATTTTCAGTTTCATCTTGTTGAGTTAGTTGGGGTCTTGTCCCATCAACTCGTCATGTTTAGAAGCTTTTCAGACAAAGGATGTATTCAGCTTTAGATTGTGTATTCTAATGTTATGTTTAATTTAGAATTCCACTATGATTATCTTGTTGATCCTTCAGTTTTATTAATTGAGTTAGATGTATGTTCATGCCATGGGCGACTTGGAGTCTCTCAGGGCTCTAGTCCCGTGTTATGATCTGGGTCTATATTCAGGTCGTGACAAACTTGGTATCAGAGCAATAGGTTTGAAGTGTCCTAGGGTGTATGAAAGCCGCGTCAAGTAGAGTCTTTTTTATGGGTGTGAAGTGCGCCACACTTATGATGAAGAGGCTACGAGACATTTAGGAAATGTTTCCTTTTTTCATGGTCTATGTCATGCGATGAAAAGTCTCTCTATCCTTGTAACTCGTGCTATTTGAGATTGCAGAATCATGGATCGCCGAAGAATGAATGGTAGGAGGAATAGAAGTGGAGATGACCACGAGGATGGCAACGATAATGGGCACCAATAGGCCCCACAAGTTTAGGAGCACCAGGCACCGAAGCCAGTTGCCCATGCTGAGTTTCAAGCAACTATTCAGATGCTCCCGCAGGCCTTGACCGCTCAGGTCAATCAACAGGTGGTTGCGCATGTTCCTCAAACTGGAAATGCAGTGGCGGCCCGAGTCAAGGACTTTTTGAGAATGAACCCGCCAGAGTTCCTCGGATCAAAAGTAGATGAGGACCTGCATGAGTTCATTGATGAGATTTTCAAGATCACCATGTCATGGGGGTGAATGGAGTTAAGTGCATGGAATTGGCCTCTTACCAGTTGAAATGGGTTGCACACGTCTGGTTTCTCCAATGGAAAGATAGCAGGGTCGCCGGAGTAGGCCTTGTCACTTAGGAAGAGTTCGATGTTTCATTCTTAGATCGGTTTTTCCCTCGTGAGATGAGGGAGCTGAAAGCAGTCGAGTTTGTGAATTTGAAGCAAGGGAGAATGACAGTGCAGGAGTATGCCCTTGAGTTCACTCGCCTATCAAAGTACATCCCAGAGTTAGTAGCCGATCAGAGAGCGCGGGTGAGCAGGTTCGTTCATGGAGTAGCGGGCTATTTGGAAAAGGATTGTATGACCGCTATGCTACATCAGGATATGGACTTCCCTCAGATAATTTTGTACGCCCAACAGATAGAGGCGGCTCATATGAGAGAGAGGGAGGCCAAGAGGGCCGGGCTGATAGTCACAGATTCTCACAATCGAGGTCAGGTGGTTGGCACCATCAGCAGACCCACCAGAGATCATCAGCCCTAGCATCTTTAGCATTGAGTGTGTCATCCAGACCGAGGCACGATCAGAGGGGGCGAACATCAGGCTCTAGGGATCAAAGCAGCAGACCCCCAGATTCTAGCATCCCAGCTTATCGCAGATGTGGTCGGGCGCACATGGGTCAGTGCTGGGCAATTTCAGGTGCTTCTTTCAGGTGTGGGAAGCCTGGATACATGTTTAGAGATTGCCCAACAACAAGATTGAATCAGGATGGGGGTAGAGGCCTAGCTTCTAGTTCAACAGCCCCACCCGCATGCTCAGCACATTAGGGGGCTTCTACTAGCACAGGTGGCAATAAGCGCCAGAAAATATTCTATGCCTTAGCATCCCGCCAGGAGAAGGACGTCTCCCGGAATGTGGTTACTGATATGTTACGAATTTTCCATATTGATGTTTATGCTTTGTTAGATCTGGGGGCTACCTTGTCTTTTGTGACACCTTATGTGGCCAGTAGCTTCGGAGTCAGTCCCGAAGTCTTGTCAGAACCCTTCTCAATTTTTACTCCAGTAGGGGATTCAATTATAGCTAGGTGGGTGTATAGAAGTTGCGCAGTCTCAGTCCTTTAGAAAGTCACCTCAGCATTTGATAAAGTTAGCCATGACCGATTTTGATGTTATCCTCGGCATGGATTGGCTATTTGCATGTTATGCCTCAGTTAATTGTAGAACCCGGGCAGATAGTTCAGATTTCTGGGTGAACCAGTCTTAGAATGGAAGGGTAGTTCAGCTGTGCCTGCAGGTCGTTTCATTTCCTACCTTAAGGCCAGAAAGATGATTTTTAAGGGTTGTGTGTACCATCTAGTTAGGGTTAAGGATGTTGAGTCATGGACCCCGACTATCCAGTCAGTTCCAGTAGTACGTGAGTATCCAGAGGTCTTTCCAGATGATTTACCAGGAATCCCTCCCGAGCAAGAGATCGATTTTGGTATTGGCCTTCTTCCCAACACACAGCCTATATCTATTCCTCCCTACATAATAGCTCCATCTAAGCTAAAAGAGTTTAAAGAATAGTTGAGGGACCTGTTATATAAGGGTTTCATTACACCGAGAAAGTCCCCATGGGGTGCACCAGTTCTCTTTGTCTGAAAGAAAGATGGATCCCTTTGTATGTGCATTGATTATCGGCAATTGAACAAAGTCACCGTCAAGAAAAAGTATCTTCTACCCAGGATTAATGATTTATTTGACCAGCTTCAGGGTGATCCGGGTATCATCAACTCAGAGTTCAAGAGTGTGACATACCGAAGACAACCTTCAAAACGCAGTATGGTCATTATGAGTTTGTAGTTATGTCTCAAGAGCGCTCGATCAGTGAGCTATTACGCACTCTTTCAAGGGTGGTTGTTTCTAGGCAAACCTCCTGGCTGAGAGGGAAGTGTAGCTAGTTTTGATTGAGCTCCTGACCTTTGACTCACCTGATTCCGAAAGAGTACTTTTGGTTAGTGTTTCTTTTGAACTAACAAATGCTCCTGAAGCTTTTATGGACCTGATGAACAGGATGTTCAAGCCATACTTGGATATGTTCGTGATTGTGTTTATTGATGACATCCTGATATACTCTCGGAGCGAGGAGGAGCATGCCGCTCATTTGAGTGTGGTGTTACAGACTCTCAAGGATCGCCAATTATACGCTAAATTCAGCAAGTGTGGGTTTTGGTTGAACTCCGTGGCGTTTTTGAGCCGTGTGGTATAAAGTGAGGGCATACATGTGGACTCTTAGAAAATAGAAGCGGTGAAGAATTGGCCTAGCCAGTGAATCCTTTCGATATCTGGAGCTTTTTGGGTTTAGCTGGATACTATTCGAGATTTGTTGAAGGTTTCTCATCTATTGCAGCATCCTTGACCAAATTGACCCAAAAGAAGGTGAAATTCCAATGGTTGGAGGCTTGTAAGAAGAGATTCTAAGAGTTGAAGGCTCGACTTACCTCAGCACCGGTGTTTACCCTACCCAAGGATACCGATGGGTTCGTAGTGTATTGTGATGCTTCAAGGATCGTACTTGGGTGTGTATTGATGCAGCACGGGAAAGTTATAACATATGCCTCCAGACAGCTAAAAGTTCATGAGAAGAATTACCCGACCCATGATCTTCAATTGGCCGATGGTATTCGCCTTGAAGATATGGCGACATTATTTGTACGGGGTCCACGTCAATGTGTTTATGGACCATAATAGCTTACAATATGTGTTTTCTCAGAAGTATCTCAATCTTCGACAAATGAGGTGGTTGGAGCTACTCAAGGACTACGATATGAGTGTGCTATACCATCCGAGAAAGGCTAATGTAGTTCACTTAGTAGACTCTCTATGGAGAGTTTGTCTTATGTGGATGAAGGGAAGAAGGAGCTGGTGAAGGATGTGCATTGACTCGTAAGGTTGGGAGTTAGGTTGGTTGGATCGACCGATGACAGTGTTGATGTTCAGAACGGATCAGAATCGTCCTTGCTGACTAATGTAAAATCTAGACAAGATGAGGACCCGATTTTGGTAAAGTTGAAGGAAGCCGTTCAAAATCAGAAGGTAGAGGTCTTCTCCAAAGCGGGAGATGGTGTGCTTCGGTACCAGGATCGCCTATGTGTTTCAGATGTTGATGATTTGAGGAGCCGGATATTGCATGAGACTCATGGATCTAGGTATTCTATCCATCCAGGTTCCACCAAGATGTATCGTGACTTACGAAAAGTTTATTGGTGGAACGACATAAAGAAGGACATCACAGAATTCGTAGCAAAGTGCCGAAACGGTCAACAAGTAAAGGTCGAGCACTAGAGACCAAGAGGTGTGCTTTAGGATACCAGCATCCCTACTTGAAAGTGGGAAGAAATTAATATGGATTTCATCACAGGTCTACCTCGTACTCGTCGACAATATGACTCCATTTGGGTTATGGTAGACAAGTTGACCAAGGCTGCCCACTTTCTACCGGTTAAGACCATGGATTCGGCAGAGGATTATGCCAAACTATATATTCGAGATCTAGTTCGATTGCATGGAGTGTCCTTATCCATCATTTCAGACAAGGGTACTCAATTTACCTCTCAGTTTTGGAGGTTATTTCAAAAAGGACTTGGCACTCAGGTTAAGCTCAGCACAACATTCCACCCGCAAACAGATGGTCAAGCGGAGTGGACAATTCAGACTCTCGAAGAAATGTTGACAGCATGCGTGATCGACTTCAAAGGTAGTTGGGATGATCATTTGCCTCTTATCGAGTTTGCATAAAATAACAGCTACCATTCCAGTATTCAGATGGCTCTGTTTGAGGCTCTCTATGGGTGGAGATGTAGATCACCCATTGGTTGGTTCGAGGTTGGTGAAGCTGCGATGATAGGACCCGATTCGGTCCATGAGGCTATGGAGAAGGTTCAGCTCATAGGGAACAGGTTGAAAACAACTCAAAGCTGTCAAAGTCCTATGCCAATGTGAGAAGGATAGAACTTGAGTTTGAAGTGGATGATTGGGTGTTTTTGAAGGTATTTCCCATGAAGGGAGTGATGCAGTTTGAAAAGAAAGGAAACTCAGCGCTTGTTATGTTGGCCCCTACCGGATTGTGAAACGGGTTGGCAGGGTAGCGTATAAAGTGGAGTTGCCCTCAGAGTTAGCTTCCATGCATCCTATTTTCCATGTGTCGCTCTTAAAGAAGTGTTTGGGTGATCTAGATCTAGTTGTCCCGGTGTACAGTGTTGGTGTGAAAGACAGCCTTAGTCATGAACAGGTTCCGGTGGAAATATAGGATCGTCAGGTTCGAAGGCTAAGGAACAAGGAAGTAGCTTCAGTTAAAATGTTATGGAGGAACCAGCATGTTGAGGGAGCTACGTGGAAAGCCGAAATGGATATGATGTCTAGATACCCACATTTATCATCTACCAACTCAGTTCCAGCTTGAGGTATTAGTTTTTGCACAAAAACTCTATTTAGTTTTCATGTTCAGTTCATGTGTTCAAGTTTCTTTTATGTATATGGATGCGTATATGAATCATGAATTCAGTTCAATTATGTAGTTTGAATCGGAGATAGTCATTCCGTCAGCTTTCAATTTAAATGATCAGTATTCGAGCGTACTGATTGCATATCTCTGTTTCTTGCATGTTTCCTACATTCAAGGATGAATGTTTCCAAGGGGGAGATATTGTAATACCCTGGAAGTACCTAAGATTAGAGCCGAGATTTAAAATTAGAAGTTGGCAAAATCTGGGAAAAATCCCATAGAACGGATGACCTAACGGCTCGTTGGTCCAACCAATAACCCGTTGGAAGCACCCGTGATGAGGATTGACTGGGTGGCAGTGATACTAATGAGTGAAGTAATGACCAGTTATTTGATACAATGAGTCATTACTTGGAGTCGTGGTGGGAACTGATCCTAAGCCTAAGGGGGAGTAAGGGGGAGTAACGGGTCGTGGGACGACCCGTCATGAGGAGTAACGGGTCGTGGTCACCAGTCGTGGAAAGCAACCTTAATAATCTCCACTCAGCATAACAGAAGGAAACCACGACTCATTTTCATGGTGAGGCTCGTGGGAAAGATTGGTATAGGTCATGACAGGGGAAACAACAGATGACTTAACGGGTCGTCACTTGGAACAACGACTCGTCTTGTCGAGTCATGGGAAGGAATCTGAAAGTGTGAAATGAGGCAGTGGATCCAACGGCTTGATACCACAAGTCGTGGTATCATGTAACGATTCGTGGGATCGTTTGTTGGTTCCCCCAATGCAGAATTTTCAGGGATTTCATTAAGGGCATTTTTGTCATTCCTAAGTCCTAGAACTGCCAGATCCACCTGATGGCTCTGCTGTTACAGGTGGCACTGACTGGCGCTGAGTGTCCATCATTTGTGCCAACATAACAACTGCACTGCGAACTTCCTGGTC
>JACEIK010009908.1:32579-43317 GCA_018107945.1 Datura stramonium | reverse complement strand
CCCTTCACTCCTAGGTGGTTTTTCAGAATAAAATCGTGAAAAAATGATTTTAGGAGCTAAGGGACCTATTTATAGTAAATGAGAATTGTACAAAATTATGCTTGTCGTGGAATAGCTCCGTGTCACGGAGTGTATCGCGGAGCACTGCCTCCGTGACACGGAGGTAACACGAATGCACACTGGAAATCTCCTTAGGATGATATTAGGCCGAGGCTTGCCACGATGGCCGGCGTGGCACGCTGCTTGTGCAGCGCGATGGCCCGCATGACACTGCGCTGGCACGCAGGTTGCTTGGCGCGCAGGGTGCCTGCTTGCTTCCTTCCTCTCGTGCCTGGCATTGGCGTGGCACGGCACTGGGTGCGGCACACGCACAGCGTGGCACGCTGCCTGGCGCGGCCAGCCTTGCCAAGGCATGGTTCCTTGCCGAGTTTTGTAATTCACTTCTGACTCCATTCCTCTACTTCACCAACTCATAGATTAGTTCCTCAAATTCATTTTAAACCTATAAAAATAAGGACTAATCATGTTGGTTAGTACATATATTCACATTTATATAAAATCATTTGAAAATGTATATAAATAAGTAGATAAACAAGACTAATTTGAGTTATAAAGTAGCACTTGGGCATGCAATTATGCCCAAGATCATTTTACATCATATTTTATGAATAATGATCAGATTTTACGACTAATTCGATTATAAATTTATTGATTCCAATTTCGATTAAATTATGCCTAATTGTGTATGTTCTATGATGAATCGAGTTATGATCTTTACCTCTATTGTTGATGTTCATAAACCTATCATGATTTAAGAGTTATTATATGGAATTATCCAAATGCCATTATGCATTTATGATTTAATAAGCATATACATGATTTACAAGTATGCATGAATCTCATGATTTACTATTTATAATTTTGGCCGACTCACGGGCCTTACTCTCATGGCTAGTTCATTTATTTACAAGCATGCTTATGATTATCATGATTTAACTAGCCCATGAATCTCATGTATTTTATACTATGAGAACTATATATGTTTTGGGAGTAGTACTTAACATAGTAGGTTCGGGGCCCAGGTTTATCCCCAAATCTCAAAACTACATGCCACCGTAGGACATGATGGGACCTCCCTTGAGACTGTTCCCCTTGCCCAAATCCTTTCATCTGTTATATCATTCCCTTCATGGTTCTACCCTTGGCAAGGTAGGAACACCCTCCCGACTAGGGATTTACAGGTTGGGCTCCATGTGTGCTCATATGGGGTATGTCGGTTATAAGAATCTCCCATTGTTTCGCATGTTTTATGCATTATTATATTTATGTTGTTTGGCTGAAGTGATGATTTCTAAGGTTATCTTATGACTATGGAAATGAATGGATTATGAATGATTTGAAAACCTTGAGCCTTATGTTATCTTATGATATTTATGTTATGAGCATGTTGTCCCACTCTTATGATACCTTATGAGCACTTATATATATTTAAATGTCCGTTTTATTTACCTTGCGTACTCGGTACATTCCAATACTGACCGCATACTATATGTTGTATCGTTTCATGATACAGACTCTGATCTTCAGACCCAACACCGTCAGTAATTCATCTCGGAGTTTAGATTCAGCTCTTTGGTGAGTCCTCATTCTCTGAGGACTAGTTTGATATCAGTTACCATCTCATGTTCAGTTTTCTAGACTTGCAGGGTTAGTTGGGGGTGTTGTTCCATCAACCCATCAGATATGTTAGAGGCTTTCGGACTATGTGTAGTATTCAGCTGTTATGTATGAAGTACGCTTCGCTTTCTATGTTATGTCATAGTTATGCTTATGCTATGTTATTACGTTGAGTATTACTCTTTATTGATTGAGTTAGATGTATGCTCATTCCATGGGTCGTCTTGGAGTCTCTCGGGGCTCCTTGTCCCATGTTACGATCCGGGTCTATGTTCGGATCGTGACAACATGGGCATCTGTAAAAGTATCCCGGGGCATTGGCCCCACATCTAACTACTAACAAGGTTCCTTCTCTTAGAGTATTAGCTAGTCTATCAGAATTCTAACAAATGGGGTGGTTTTCTGAGCGATCTATACGACAAACAGTAAGTCAATTGAAGCTAACGGTCACTAACAGTAGCCGATCACATGGAAAGATATCACTCAATTCATTAGGAAACCTTGGTGCCGCTGAGTCAAAGGTAAGACTATCCTATCAAGATCCTGGCCCTGGAGGCATCAAGGTATGCCAACGGCCTACGAGCAAGCTTTAACGTCTATATAGGCGTCAAATAGAAAGTTATATTGCCCAACTGTGCCTTATGTTGTCCAACTTTACCAAGTTAGGACCAACAGCTAACCACAAGCTTCTAAGGCCTTGGTATGACAACGAGACATCAGAATCCCTCAAGACTATGAACCAATGAATAGGGGAGTCATTATGATGCTCCTAGAGTTTGTCACATTGTGCATACTCTGCTCCTACGGGGAATACTATATCTAACCTCCATTCGTCTCGTAGTAGCCAACCACAACATATATAATTATTATCTACTTGCAGCAGCTAACCACAACATACACATGTTCAACTTACTATAAAGGTATAGGTCGTATCACTATACGACAAAAATTCTTGCTGAAAGAGGTTAGACTTAACATACCTCAATTGTCGATTTCCGTTCACTTAAACAGTTCCAACCTAAAGCCGGTGATTCCTCCAAACTGCAGCCCTTATGCTAAGAGAATTAGACTATTTTCAATACTAGGAAATAGATAATAACAATACCCTTTAAGCATATTAACTACAATTCAAACTCTATTCAATTCGGCCGAAAGCTTACAAATTCACGAGAGTCTAGAAGGTAGAAATACTTACCCATCACTTGTAGCCATTTATGACTCAATTAGAAGTGATTTCTACAACTTTTACTTGGTGGGCTCCGGCAATCTGGGCGAGATTTCAAGAAATAACTTCGTAGGGACGTTCCTCGTAGGCCTAAGAATCATTACCTGAGAACAATTTGCAATTAGATAAGGTTTGATAGCCTAATCTGGCTTTAATTCGATGAAATCTTCGTAAAAGAGTTGCCCAAGTCTTTAGCTCTCAGTAGGGAAATATTTTAAATGAGACAACTCCACACACTTAACATATATATATAAGTGAGGCGGTGGCGGGTGGACGCGGCCCACCACCCACAGCGCCAGGAGTTGGGTGTGATGCGCCACTCAAGGTGCCGGGGCAGGGGCGCTCCTTGTGCTCCTTGCGCCCTGCCTCTGCTTTGGCCTCCTACTCGCTCGATGATGCACTCGTGCGCTCCGCTCTTCAGGACTTTTCCCGCATGTGCCGTGATCCCGACACTATCACAAACGCAAAAACACGTCCACTAATCAATGGCAACTTACGGTGTGTAACAGATTGTATGAATGTGTAGCTGTAGGAAAACACCTAGAGTCTTATTGACATGTGACGTGTGATTAATTATTTTGTTTTGTACATATTGCGGCATTTAGAACTTGCCTTAGTGTATGTTTGATTTCTAGCTGTGTAAAGAGTGAAGAGATAATTAAGACATTTTTTTGAAAAAGCCATGTTTCCCATGTTGTTTTACCTTCCTAACCATTTTCCATAGTTAACCCCCTTGATCCTTAAGCCTTGTTCTTTTCTTAGCCACAAAAGTAGCTTATTCCCTTTTTGTTGTGTGACCTCTAGAATTATTGATCCAAACTAGTTTTAGGCAATTTGAGACTTGAAAGTAAAGGTCCACCAAGGCATGAATGACAAGGGAAGGAAAAGAAAGAAATATGTGTGGAAAGTAAGAAGAGAAAGTAGGAAGAAGGGGTGCCCATAAAAATGTGTTGTTTGCTTGCTGCTAGGACAATGAAAGAAAGAGTGTTAAGAGTGAAAATTCTTAGTAATTCTACAAGCAAAGGCTAGTAGGCAAGTAGTGAAATAAGGGGCATTGAAATAAAATAAAAATGGTGAGTAAAGTAAGTGGTGAACAACAAAAAAAAGATGGTGGACTTGAAAGATAAAAAAAATATCTTAAAAGTGCTTAGGATTGGTAGTCACTATTAAATAAAGATCATTCCTACTTGTCCTTTAGCCGACATTACAACCAAGAAAAGTCATTATGATCTTAATCTCTTGAAATAACTAAGTAGTCTAAGTGTACACAAAGGGCAAGCTTATAGTATGCCGCATATGTATAATACATCATTTGTGAGTGTGAGTGTGCCTTACTTATTATGTTCCATGCTTTGCATAGATAATTTGAGAGAGGAACATCACCAAAAGTAAGGGGCATAAGATGTCTAAGTTGGTATACTATGTGTTGCATATATCGTATTTAATCATGTTGGTCCTGTTTTGAAAGAATGAGTCAGTTATAAAAGTTGTGCAGTCTTGAATATGAAAACTCTGCATGTGCTTGATGTGAATTGCTATAAGTTGATGAACCACTTAATCATATGCTCTCTGCTAGTTTTTTGAGTGTAAATTGATAGAGGTGAAAAGCGGTGATAAAATATGAGTTTGTGCATAGGGTTGAGGATTGTTTGAGGACAAACAATGGTTTAAGTATGGGGTGGTGATGTTGAGCATATTATTAAGCCCGTTTGCCATTTTTAACCCATATTTAGCCTTATTTTGAGTTCATAATTCTTATGAAATTTATGAATTCATCTTTTTGTATGTCTTGTGAGCTAAACAATGTTTCTAGATGTTTTGAGCACGAAACCAAGAAAAAAGGACCCCCATAATGACTCGACGTGTGAAGAAAGAAGAGTCCGCGAAAGTTGGCATAGGGCTACGGCTGGCGTGGCACACCAACACTTGTGCTTCATAGAAATATACACCAAAGTTGGTTCTATGGATGGCATAGAGCGCTAGGTCCCTAGCTTTGGAGATGAGAAAATGACTAACACCTTGGAGATATGGATGGCTTGGAGCTCTAAAAGCATTCTAGACTTAGGAAATTTTTCCAACATTCTGGTTCTATGGATGGAGTGGGGCGCCAGAAGGGTCCTAAAACTCAGAATTTTAACTAACACTGGTGCTACGGATGGAGTGGGCCCTAGAGGTGTTTAGAAGTGCAAAATTTTGGCTAACACCTTGGTGCTATGGCTGGAGTAGGGCACCCGAAGCTATACTTCAGAGGAAAATTTACCTAGACTTGAGGCTATGGAAGGGGCAGGGCTCTAGACACATCCTAGACAGATTTTGCTGATTTTAAAGCTAAATATTTGAGGGCAAAAGCATCATTTAAGGGCTCACCTATAAATACAACTTCTAGGGCATTTTTAGCAATCTTACATCATTTCGTTTGATCATATAAGGTTGTAAATGCAGCTTTTGGAGGAGAGACAAGTTCCTACATAGGTTTCTTTTTCTATTGTTTTACTTTGAATGATGACGATTTCTATATTTTTCCTCTTGTCTATGAGTGGCTGAATGCCCATTTAGGGTTTTGGCTATAGTTGATGGTTGATGTTTGGTAGATTGATTAATTCTAGTTTCATTCTTCATTAAAGGTTGTTTATATTTACTTGTTTTAATTGCTTATTCACTAGACTGATTATCTTGCGAGTAAATCTGTTGGCTTTTAGTTGAACTTGGGAAAGGGAACCAAAAGGGTTAAAAGTAAATGTAAAATAGGAATTTGAAGATTCTTTAGCCTATTGTTTGAAGGTTAGAAGTTGTTTTTGAGGATAGGGATATACCCTTCAACCCTGTTTAGTTAAAATACAAGTAGGCATAACCATCGTTTCATGTTTCTCTTGTGACCATAGGGATATAGGCATTAGGGTTCATGAGATAGTTCTTGGATGCTCGGGAGAGTGTAAAGAAATGGAATAGTAACTTGCAACTAGCAACCTTAGCAAGAATTACTCTAGCATAATCATGTCTTGAAAACTTAACCTGAAAAAAAGTGCCAAATCCCTAGATTTTCATCATCATTTGACGTACAAACAAGTTTGCAACAATTTTAGTTCTTTAGTTAATTTTACATTTCCACTTTTTAGTAGTTTAATTATCCAAACCATTCCCCATTATATCTGCTTTGCTAGAATAGCAAAATAAAGAAATAAGCTTTAAACGATTGATATGACAAGTCTCTGAGGGATCGATAATCGGGACTTAACTGTCCTATATTACTTGACGACCACATGCGCTTTCATGCGTTTGAGCAACACCGAAAGGTCTTTGAGTCAAGACTCCCAAGTCAAGTTTTTAGCAATGTTTTGAGTGAAAGGCTCTTCATGATGTTTTAAAGATATTTTAAACTATATTTCGAGAAAAAAAAGGCTCTTCATGATGTTTTAAATATATTTTAAACTATGTTTTGAGTGAAAGAGTCTTTGTGATGTTTTAAATTTTTTTAAACTATGTCTTGAGCGAAAGGCTCTTCATGATATTTTAAATTATATTTTGAGAATGTTGCTTGTAAGCAAGTTTAAAGGTGATTTTTGAGCAAAAGGATCCACATATGATTTTAAACATTCATTATATGTTATAGCTAAAGTATTTTATAATGATGTTTTAATGTTGCCTAAGAAAGTATTTGACTAGACATGAGAAAGATTATTTGGGAGGAGTATTTAGCACCGAATGGATGACCGGGTTCAGACAAACTCTAAGCCCATAACTACGTCACCAACGTAGGTAAGGATTGTCCAGTTGGTTGGGTGACTCCACATATAGTCCCTGGTATGGACTTTGATTGTTAGGGATTCTAGATTGTGATCGTCCTCTACCTTGGCAAGGTTTCAGACTGCTCTGTCAACTTGAGCGAGATAGTTGGACATCATGTGCTCATTTATGATAGTGTTGGTTATGAGAAACTCCCACCCAACCTACTATTGATATACTTTAATTGCATAAATGTTACAGAGATGTTTTAATGCGTAAGTTTTATTGCATAAACTATTTTACATATTTTTATATTGTGTCCTATGCATCATATTAAGCTTAAAAGTACGGTTCCCCTTATTGTTTCATGTCAAGTTTATTGATTCCAGTTGTGTCTTTCACTTGAGATATTCTTGCTAACCTTGTTTCACTCAGCTATTTTACATACTGTACATCCTATGTACTATGCCTTTTTTGGTGCTGCATCATATTCTGATGCAGACTCAAGTGGACAGGATAAGCCACTGATGCTTTACTAGGACTTCATCTACGTTCATCTTTTGGTGAGGCCTCCTACATTAGGAGAGTCCTAGCTATTGAGTCTTTATTTACAGAGCTAGAGGGAGCCGTGGGAACTATGTCCCGGTACCCCTTCAATAGTTATTATACATTATATAGATAGAGTAGTTATCGAGTCAATAATGTTGCTTATTAATATTTATTTCAGTTATAAAATAAATTCTCTTTCATTATATTAAGCTCACTATGTTTCAGCTTCCGCATTATTTATTGAGATCTAAACTGATAATAAGCTACGCCAAAGGTTCGCTTGGATCACGAAAGTGGTTTGAGTGCCATCGACCTCTTGGGTCTAGATTTGGGGCGTGAAAGCCTAGAGGAGGATGCGGAGGCTGAGCATGATGAGAATGGTGTAGAGGTTTCTCTAGGGTTGCAGAATATTTTTTTTGAAACCCTTGGTACGACTTACTCTCACAGAAGTGGCGCATGCCTTAGTTTCGTTGGAGAGTCTTTAACTCGTGATGATGCAGAGGAATGGATGGTTTAGGGAGTTCTTACCCTCCTTATCCTTTATTTGATAACATTGTGGACAATGTTTACACTAGGGGATGGGATGTACCCTTTTGGCAATTGATATTTGTTGCCCTTTTCAAGCTTATTTTGTTTGTTTGATGTTTTGAAAATGTTGTTTTTATTTGAATGTTGTTTGGTTTTCATGAAGGATTGCCCTCTTCGGGCTTGTTTTGAATTGATTTAAATTGTTGACCCTAGTCAGGCTGAATTCTTATCTTGATAATATGAGTTGCCATTGCCAGGTCAGTCTTACACTTCAATTGTCTTACTACCTATGCATAAAAATCGCCTTTGTAGATAGAAGTTTGTAAATAAACTCCGAGGATTTTCTTATACCATGATTTTATTTTGTTCATCTTATTTTGTGTCGAGCTGAATGACATTTTTGTATGATAGATTGAGAAGAGACTTTCTTAAGGGAAAATGCCAAGTTTAGTTTATTTTCTTTTAGGTCCTTGTTGCATTTATTTTGAGCAGTACTACCAAAATTTGTACTTAGCATAAGCAATGTGATGTTTGAGATGAAAGGGGAAATTGAGTTTGAAAAAAAAAGCATTCTCTTGTGATGATTAACACACTCGTTGTTTGGATTTTTGATTTAGAAAATGAGTGTGCAAAACTCAGAATAGCTTGTCAAAAGTCATGCCTTTTAATTGATCTTTAGAATATTTGAACTCCTTGTAGTGTGATGTCTTGTTGAACCTGGAAAATGACCGTAGGCCCTTTTTGGTTAGTCACTTCACCGTAAAATGACCTCCTTGAATATCGATCCTAGTTAACCAACTTTTGAGCCTTAAGCCTTTTTATTGGAAACCGCATTACAAGCCTTACACCTTTTGAATCCTCTACTATGACACCCGTCCTCTCTAATTGCTAGTGATGAGAGAAAATGGGGGCTTGAAGCCCAAAACTTGGGGAAGTATTAGAAAATGAAATGTAATATAGGTAAAACCCTAAGTTTGGAGGTATGCAAGAAAGGAAAAAAAAAGCAATGAGCTCCAATGTGAGGTAGCACCAATTGCTTGATGGGAAAAATAAAATGGTTGGTTGGAAAATCTTTGATCAAAAGAAGAAAGAAATAATTGAATGGTGTTATCTCTTATTTAGAGGAGGCTTGATGTAGAAATGTAAGGTGTTAAAAGGTTGGCTTCATTGGAAAAATTAGGATGATGAAACAGGAGAGATAAGACGGAATAGACTCGCTATGTGAGAGCGGAATGTTTAAATTGTATCACAAAGGCATTAGGGAGATTCTAGTCATAAGAGCTAAATTTTGTACTACCCTTACCCCTAGCCTTCATTATGACCCGCAAGTCCTTTGTGATTCCAAGTTTGGCGACTCTACATTAGTGTCGAGTTACATGAAGGGAACGCCTATGGTTCGATGTGTATGCACTTAAATGTATTTTAGAGAGTGAACATCTTTGTATCATTTTTTAATCCCTATGTTTGAATTGAATGTATGTGAGTGGGATTATTTGTTTTTGTGAGTGGCATCACTTCCTTGGAGTAAATTCTAAAATTGTGCTTTCAATTAAGAGGTATGAATGCGACAAGTTGTGCAGCGAACTACTAGTCAATCCTAGAATGTTGGTTATCAATGACTTGAGATGTGTGTTGATCTTGATTTGATTCGAAATGTCCCTTGTTTTGAATTGAAGGAATGAAAATGATATTTGCCAAATCCTTGTGGTGGTACCAATTTAATTTGTGCAACTATTTAAGTCTTTTTAATTTTTGAGTTTGTGTGTGATTTTGGGGTTGTATTCTGGGGTTGTCTTGAGTCTTAATGATCTTGCATGCAGTTCCCATGAGCTATTGCTTTGTTTTAATACAATTTAGGAAGGTTTTATGCCTTTTCTCTTCTTCTGAGTAGGCATTTTACTTAGACAAAGAAAATAAAAGAATTGAATAAAAAGAAATCTGTCGGAATGAAAAAGGACATGCGTGCCGCATATAGGCACCTACGAAATGTAGGTGCCAAGTAGATGAAGCTAGAAGATGTGCTGAATTAGAATTGCGAGTTACATATTGGCATCTGCAGAACACAGGTGCCGCCATGGATGACTTGCAAAAAATAGTGCCTGAGCCTATTGAAGGATCTGCGAGATATAAATAGGCACCTGCATACGCAAGTCAACCGTGTCACTGCTGATGGGAAATATCGTTCAAGAAATACTTAGGTGTCCTTGAGAAACTTCCAAAGGCAATTTTGGGAAGTTGCGCAAATAGAATTTTAGAGAATAAACCCCAATTGTACATTCATATCATAGGGAGTTAGTTTTTGAATTGTAGAGAAGAACACAATAGAGTGAGTAATAGAGTACTTTACATTGTCTTCTTCAATTTGTCATTGCGAAAAGACCTCCATTGTTTCAGAACTTAAAGCTTCATTTAGATTACTTAATATGATGATTTTAGAGAAATTTTCCATGGGTATAATTTCTCTCTCTTCACGTTTGAGTAGCTAAATATCTTGCTAGGGATGTGTGCATAATAGGTGTATAGACTAGAGTGGGTGTTGATGATTTGTTCTTAAATTCGATTAATATACATGGATCTACTGTTTTCTCTAAGTTTTAATTCAAAAATTAATGGTCGCAAACATTGATTTTACTTTCTTATCATGCTTTTGCTTGAAAGAGGAGAGTGAAATTTGGGTGAGGATCCAATAGTGGGGAATTGGAGTATTGATGAATGGGTTTGAGCTAGAGATAGTCAAAACCTAGATTCATACTCCATTAGAGGGTTACGACTACAAATAATTTAATCCTTCCTCAAGCTTTATGGCTGATTTGTGATTTCGGCTTTGGAGTTTGAAAAAACCCAAAGCAAAAATACCCATTTGGTTGAAAAATAGAGGGCGTGGCTTTATCCCATACTCTCCATGCTATAATTGATTTTAATGGGTGTTTTAATAAATCCTAATCTATTCGACACTCTATCAATTGCACATCCCTTGTTCCCTCTTATTAATTATAACATGTGATTTGACCCTGTTTTTGTTTTGTAATTTGAATC
>JACEIK010009908.1:0-32534 GCA_018107945.1 Datura stramonium | reverse complement strand
AGTTTGAATTAGTTTACTACTCTCGGATAATCTCTCTAAATCCCTGTGGGATTCAAAACTTGCTCATGGGTGAGATGTTGAGCAAAAATTGCTCTCCTACCATGAATTCCATGTCTTGGACATATCGATCTGCTTGCTTTAGGCTACCAAGAGCTTATCCTGAACTACTTTGGCCTTTTACAATGACTCATTGAAAAGATATATAACCCATGGTCTTACCTTAAAGGCATCAAACTGACCAATAGGAGATCTACATCTCCTTCCATTCAAAAACGGTGTCATATCGATCCTCGAATGATAACTTTTATTATAAGTGAACTTGCCAATGGTAAAAATGAGTCCCAATGACCACCAAAATCTATTACACAAGCTCAGAGCATATCCTCTAGGACTTAAATCGTCCGCTCAAACTGCCCATCGATTCGAAGGTGAAACGTTGTACTAAGATCCAGCCTAGTACCCAACTCAGCCTGCAAAGTCCTCCAAAAACTAAATGTAAGTTGCATATCTCTATCTGAGATGATAGAAACTAAAACTCCATGCAATGAAAAAACCTCTTGAATGTACAACTTGGCTAAGTTCTCTACATTATAAGTCACCTGAACTGGTACAAAATGTATAGACTTAGTCAACCTGTCAACAATAACCCATATGGAGTCAAATTTGCCCAAGGTCTTTGGAAGGCTGATAATGCTCAATACATCTCTCTTTATTAAAGAAGGTGGTAGTGGTCATTGTCAAAACTAAAAATACCCAATGAGTGTCGGGGTCGAATTTCATAAGAAATTGAGATAGATCAACCAAGAGTTGTAAAATAGAACAATTTAGCATGCATCATTGTTTATAATGTAAAAAGGGAAAATTGGGGGAAAAGGAGTGAATTATAAAATTCTAATTTCAAAACAAAACAAAGCAAGTTTGATTGTTGCAAGTAATTAGAATGAACTAGGGATGTGTTCTTGATGGGGAATCAATTGTATTGGGATTAATTAACTAGTCTCAAATATTAATTACAACATAAATAGCAATGGCTAAGGCTACACCCGATGTTTCTCAATCACTTGGGTGAATTTGCCTTGGATTTTCTCAAACCCCAAGGTCACAACAATCAATCAATCACTAAAAACTTGAGGAAGACCTGAGCTATCTCTAGCCTTTAATGGATTTTAGAGATGAGTTTTGACTATCTCTAGCTCAACCCCACATATCCACCATCCAAGTCCTCGCTAATGCTTCCTCACCCAGATCTTACTTCTCTCTTTCAAGAAAAAGTAATATAAGAAGAGTACATAAATGTTTGCAACCATTAATTTTAGCATTCAAACTTGGAGGAAACACTAGATTCATGCATTATTAATTGAATCTAAGACTAAATCAACAACACTCAATCTATTCTAAATTCCTATCATGCACACATCCCTAGAAACTAAATTAGCTACTCATGGATGGAGTTAAAGAGAAGATACCCATGGGCAAATCATTAACATTCATCATATTGAATAGAAATTCAAGCTTTTAACAATCTGCTAAAATGGTGTACTTTGCTCAAAATAGTAAAGAAGAAGAAGAACAATGTACTCTCTTTTTTTCTCTCTACCTCTCTCTATAATTCCAAACTAAGATGTGATGATATCACATGGGTGAGTACAATTTTGGGTAAATTCTACACATTCCCTTGGGTTCAACTTTCCAAATTTGCCCTTGGAATCTTTTTTGATGTACTTGTTCCTCAGCTAGACTACGAGGCACCCACAACTACTTCACGGGTCCCAACAATCATGCCTGACATCTTTCTGCGGTTGCACCTGTATTTTGCAGGTGCCTTTCTACGAAACACATGTTCCTTGCTTCCAGCAAAGTTCTTTTTATTCAATTCCTCTTTTTTCCTTGTCTAAGTTCAATACCTGCAAAATTAAAAAGAAAAGGCATAAAGCCTTCCAAATTAATGTGAAAATAATGCAAAAGATCATGCTAAAAAGCCTAATGAGTTGGGAAATTACCAGCGCATCAAAGACCAACCACAAAATCCACCACTATCCTTCCCCACTTTCATTCAGGAATGGACATCCTCTGAAGTGCTCCTCCAGGTCTCTGGTGCTCATATTTCACTAGCTGACAATTCAGACACTAAGAAACAAATTTGCAATATCGCACTTCATCATCAATAGTGCTGCCTCAAATCATGTTACATCTTGTGGAACCAATATATAGAGAGTATCTCAAACTGTGAGCCTCTGATAGGATAATTTTAACTAGATTATCAACACAGGGAACACATACATGCTCCTTGATCCTTAAGACACCCTCACTATCAATCATGTCCTCCTTGGCCTCCCCCCGACAAGACTATCACATATACTCATTAGGCTCTTAGACATGAATTTTTATTTAGCTTTCAAGTCATTTAGGTGGATTTTATGCCCATTCTCTTTGATATTTGTAGGTACTTAACTTGAGTAAAGGAAGCATGAAATTGAGCAAAATGCATAAATTTGAGATGAGGACTGACGCTCCACCGGAGGACAACAGAGAAACGCTGACTGACCACAGATGCTCACTGTGCGGAAGAGGAACATCTACCAGCGGACTATTGATCAGCACCAGCGAATCGCCGGTGCCAATGCTGGACTACTCAATGGCCACCAGATGTGACAAATCAGCGGACCATCGATCAGCACTGGCAAAACATCGGTGACTCGCAAGTGATGACCGTCAGGAAAGGGAAAAAGCATCCAGCTCAGAAAAAGAGGAGCATTTGTACCCTACTTTTGTACCTTTCTAGAACGAGAGATTGAACATTCCATTCCATAGAAAGTAAAAAGTATAGAGTGGTAGAGAAAATTTTTTGATTTAAATTGTAGAGAGAGAAGTCCTCATCTTCTTCTTTGAAAAGGTAGAAAAAATTCCATTGGAGACTAGAACCTTGTCCGTGAATTTTCATACTCATTTTGTTGAAATGATATTGAATTATTACTTAATGCAATATCTTCTTCTACTTATATGAGTGGATAAATTCCTTGCTAGGGGTGTGTGAATGATTGGGGTTGATTTGGATTGGATATTGTTTAATTGATCTTAGATTTACTCAATTGGTAAAATTCTAGTGTTTCCTCTGAGGTTTAATCTAAATACTTATAGTTGCAAATGTGGGTTGTATTTACTTACTCTAATTTTGCTTGAAAAAGGGATTTAGAGTATGGGTGAGGAAACACTAGTGGGTAATTGGGTGTTGATCATGTGGGATTGGGCTAGAGATAGCCAAAACCCATTGTCGCACACCCATTAGAATCAAAGCTAGAAATATTTTGATTCTTACCCAAGTTGTTGTGGTTGTTGTGAAAGAGACTTTGGGGCTTGAGAAAATTCAAGGCATAAGGCACCTAATTGGTCTAAAAATGTAGGGTTCCACCTTGTCCACAAGTAATTATACTATTGAGTAATGCTAGGAGTTGTTAGTAATTCCAATCTAATGATGCCCCGTCAATATCAAACCCCTAGTATTCTCTCCTTTGGTATTTTCTACACTTTATCCCTGTTTTCATGTGTGAATTTGCAGTTCAATTGATAAGTTGTGATTCCCCCAATCTTTACTTTATTGTTTTTGAGGTATTGATACAAGTTACTCCAATTTGATATACAACTCTTGCATGATCAACTACTATTTCCTGTGGGATCGATCCCGATACTCGTCGGGTATATTTGTATTGCCAACGACCATTTACACTACATCCTTGCGAGGAGTGAATTTGGATGTTATAAAAAATGGCGTCGTTTCCGGGGTTGCTAAACATCTCTAATGCTCAATTGAAGGGCTATAGTCTTCCTGAAGGTTGATCTTGTGAGAATATATACCCGGAGGTATGCCAATGATATCATATATAGACCACCCAATTGCTCGGATATGCTTCCTCAAGACTGTTAAAAGTGCTTCCACTTGTTGGCTAGTGAGCTTAGCTGAGATAATCACCGGGAGTGTTTCATTTTACCCCAAATATGCATATTGCAAATGGACACATAATGGTTTGAGCTATAAGACCGGTGGTGAAATGATGGATGGTTGCGAAGGTGGAGTTGTCCGATTCTTGAGGTCAAGATCAAGTTTCTTTGGTTGAAAGGAGTAGGTTCCCAACCCCTTGCTAACATGACACACCTCTTCTAATCCTTCACTATTCAAGAGAATGCTTTCGAATGTTTCCTTCAAGATTTCTTCTTCCACCCCCGATTCTATTGATTCCTCCTCCGCATTGGTTTGGAGTGGTGGGTTATTTTCTTCCTTTATCTCCTTTTGGGTTGTCATTTTATATGTTATTAAGTTCATTATATCTTCTAACCATTTGATGGACACTTCATGGTCCTTCATATTGTGAGTGAGGTCCAAGAGATCACTTCGCAGCTCTTGAATCTCTGAATTAGTTGAAGCAACTCGCTCAATCATGCTTTCAATGCGGGATCAAATGGACTCTTCACTCCCCTGTCTACTAGTTTCAACTGTAAAAACAAAGTTCATAGTTTGATTTTCATTATAAGAATACTAATAGTCCTGGTTGGCTTGTTGATATGTCATATGGAAACCCATCATACAATTTGCTAGAAGCTCTATTTTCTTTATCACCACCATCAACACCGCATCTCTCCTCTTTCCTCCACATCTCATCCATTAATCAGAGAGTTTCAACAAAAGCCACCCCATCGGGATTTCTAAGTAGCCTTTCAAAGGGGCTCATTATCATACTAACAATTCAACAATGGGGGTACAGAACATAAGATGCTAAATTAACTAAAATTAATAATCAACTAAAGGTTATCAAACTATAATTCCTGCAATGGCGCCATTTTTGATAACGTCCAAATTCACTCCTTGCAAGGATGGAGTGTAAATGGTCGTTAGAAAAACAAATATACCCAATGAGGGTCGCAGTCGAATTCAACAAGAAATAATAGTTGATCACACAAAGTTGTCTATCAAATTGAAGTAACTTGCATCAATGTCTCAAAAACAATAAAGTAATGATTGGGGGAACCACAACCTATCAATTGAACTGCAAATTCACACACAAAGATAGGGAAAAAGTGTAGAAAATACCAAAGGAGAGAACACTAGGGGTGTAACATTGACAGGGCTTCATCAGTTTGGAATGACTAACAGCTCGTTGCATTACTCAACAGTAAAATTAATTGTGGACGAGGTGGCACCCTATGTTTTTCAACCAATTAGATGTCTTATGCCTCGATTTTTCTCAAACCCCAAAGTCCTTTTCACAACAACCACAACAACTTGGGTGAGAATCAAACTATTTCTAGCTTTGATTCTCAATGGGTGTGTGGCGATGGGTTTTGGCTATCTTTATCCCAACCCCACATGATCAACACCCAATTACCCACTAGTGTTTTCTCACCCATACTCTAAATCCCTTTTGCAAGAAAAATTAGAGTAAGTAAACACAACCCACATTTGCAACTATGAATATTTAGATTAAAACTCAGAGGAAACACTAGAATTATACCAAATGAGTAAATTTAAGATAAATTAAACAATACCCAATCTAATCCAAATCAACCCCAATCATTCACACACCCCTAGCAATAAATTTAGCCACTCATGTAAGCAGAAGAAGATATTGCATTAAGTAATAATTTAATATCCATTCAACAAAATGAGCATGAAAATTCAAGCACAAGGTTCTGGTCTTCAATGGAGTTTTTTCTACCTTTTCAATGAAGAAGATGAAGACTTTTCTCTAAGCAATTTAATTCAAAATCTTTTTCTCTACCACTCTCTATTTTCTACTTTCTATGGAATGGAATGTTTAGTCTCTCTTTACAGAAAGGTACAAAAGTAGGGTACAAATGCTCCTCTATTTCTGAGCTGGACGCTTTTTCCCTTTCCTGACGACCATCACTTGTGAGTCACCAGCATTTCACCGGTGCTGATCTGTGGTTCGCTGATCTGACACATATGGTGCCAGTGAGTTCTGGAGTAGTCCAGCATTTGCACCAGCGGTTCGCCTGTGCTGATCTGAAGTGATCCGGTAGATGTTCCTCTTCAGCATAATGAGCATTTGTGGTCAGTCGGCGTTTCGCCAATGTCCTCCGGTGAAGCGCTGGTCCTTATATCTAATTTTATGTTTTTTTCTCAATTTTATGCTTCCTCTACTCAGGTCAATTACCTATAAAAATCGAGGAGAAAGGGCATAAAATCCACCTAAATGACTCGAAAACTAAACAAAACTCATGTCTAAGAGCCTAATGAGTTGGTAAATTACCAACTCATCAAACCCTCAAACTTGAACCATTGCTTGTCCTCAAGTAATGCAATTCTTTATAGCTGAGCAAATGGAACAACATGTTTTACCATATGAGTCTATGCACCAAGGACCACTGAGCCTAAGACAACCTAAAAATGCTCTCCGACTCAAGGAAAATAGAAGAGGCTCCACAAAATATACAAGTTTCAAGAGGTAACCACAATAAATAGGGCATGCTTCACAAATGTTTTCATTCTTCAAAACAAGGGAATGGTTTATCAAAACAAGCACACATAGAATCTCAAATCTTTGCAAATTCACATTCAACGCTTGCCTTGGATCTCACAACATTGATGTCCCAATCACATCTTTACACCAATACAATCATGTTCTCTAAGGGGTGATGCCACTCACGAGAAGAGAGAATACTTTCTTATTATCAAGCAATGCACAAACAAGGGATTATAGAATAAGACAATGACACTCTCACAAAGAAATTTTTCATGCATACAACTTGACCCATAGACTTTCCCTTCATGTAACTCACCACTAATGAAAGTTGCTACACTCAAAATCAATTAGGACTTGGGGGTCATAATGAAGACTAGGAGTTAAGGTAGGATAAACAATGAGTTCTAGTGGTTAGACCCTCCCTAATACCTCTTTTTTGCAAACACTTGCAACATTCCCTCCCTCTATTGAAATCACTTCCTTATCTCTCCTTGTTCATCATTTTCCTTATTTTTGTTTAGCAAGAGCCACCCTAATAACTCCTTTGGATTTCACATTCAGCCTCATTTAAGAAAGAGGTAACACCTTTCAACTATTCTTTCTCTTTCAACGATTCAAGGTTCTTCAACCAACCAATTCATTTATTTTAATCACAATTTGGTGCTACCTCACATTGAAGCTCCCACATTTCTCCTTTTTCTTGTAAACCCTCAAACTTAGGCTTTTGTCTTATTTCCACTCATTCCCTTATATCTCTACATTTCTTGGACTTGAAGCCCCATTTTTCATTCTTTCACCACTAGAAACTAGGGAGGATGGGTGCCAAAGAAGAGGATTACAAAAGGCCATTGGGCTTGTAATGTGGTTTCCAAGAAAAAAGGTTCAAAGGCTCAACATTGGCTAGCAAAGGAAGATGTTTAAGGAGGTCATTTTGGGTGAAGTGACTAGCAATAGAAAGTCCAAAATCACGTTCAAAGTGTAGCTGCATCTAGGATTTTGCCTTGAGTCACACATAGGGCAAGTTCTATACAACTGTATATGCATAGAATCATTTAATCAACCTCACCACAAAAGGCATCATACTCCAAGAAGTTCACACAATTCATCACCACAACTAGATTATGACTTAATACAATTGAGCGTGTGAATCAACAAGCCAAATAAGGAATGTGCAATATATGAAAAAAGAGTGCTACATTTTCCATTTCAAATGCCTTCATTTTTCCATGCCACACAAAATTTTTTTGGTGGTACCTCTCGAAAACAATTTCAACAAAACTATAAACATGGCATTTTGTCATAAGAAAGTCGCTTCACAATCTATCATTGGGAAATGTCACTCAGTTCGACAATAGAAAAAGAAAAGAAAAAGAAATTTCTCCTCAAGAAAGAACCACGGTATACCAAAGAAACCCTCAGAGTTTATTCACTAACTACTATTCATAAAGGCAAAAATCAAACTTGGGCTATGAAATATTTGGAAATTTAAACAAAGACCCAATCATTTGCACTAACAATTGAAGAACAAAATTTTCTCATTTCATTCATTTTGAGCCCGACAAAGGCTGTAAAACCAACCACATCATAAAAATAATATTTCAAATCAGCCCGACAAGGGCAACTGCCTATCTACAGAAAAGGAGAACTCATCCCCACCCCCAACTATAAAATAACATTACCCTCAAAGTAAAAGGGAAAAAAATAAGGTCAAGAGGCTCCCTGAATGATCTAGAGATAGGGGTGAGGGATCTATGAGTAAGTGGCCTCATCAAAGTTCCATGAAGCAGTTTCATCCACGGAAGGCATCAAAAGATCAGGTGGGAGTTCGACTGGTTTTCCTAGTTCGGGAACTACCCGATGGTCCGGAAGAGTTCTGAGCTCATAATAAGAAGTGGTGTCCACCCCACCAGGTCTCCACAATGGATCTATTTTTCTCCAAATTAATGAGCATCTGACGAGGCGGTGGGCTATTGTGATATATCTCTTCATCGGACATGATTTTTGAAGGACTGTTATACCCCACGCACCAACCATCCGGTGGGCTTCTGTCTTCCTCAGGCTATGTAGTAGTGGCTATCAGTTCATTTAGGTCAATCTTTCTAGGTGAAAGTAGTTCCTTGCGCCTCGCCCCTTCACCCCTCAAGGTAGTCACTTCCTTTTCTAAAACTTCAACTTTAGCACAAAGGCATCCCACTTTTTCAACCACTGGTTGCATGGCCTTCTTGATGGCTTGCTTGATCATGGGAGGTATTGCTTTGGCCAATTTCAACAACTGGCCATTATGAGCACGGACCATTTGTGCCATATTCAAAAGACCGGTTGGCAGAGAGGAGTTAACTCTGTCGGCTTGTGGTGACCCTAAGGCTGTGCTAGAGAATATGAAAGATGGGGGGCTATTTTGGTCCACCGTTACTTTGGGTTGCTTTGAAGCTGGGGAATCCTTATCAGTTTTGGTGGCTAGTGTAATCACTCCATCGACCCTCACTGTTTTGTCCAGTGGTTTGAATAGAGGGCATGTGGCCCGTAGGCATAACATACTAATGAGGCTGGGATAAGGCAAAGAAGTTGTCTTTTACTTTGCCTTCCTTTTGAATTGTTCTATAATGATTTCCCCCAGGTTGATGTGTCTCCGATCTATGATGCAACCCACAAGGATTTGATTCAATAGGGACATGTATTGTATTCTTGGAAGGAATAATTTGAGCACATACCAAATCCAGCCATATGCAATTTTCAAACTTTAGATCATGGCAGTGAATTATTCCTTTTGAGGTAGCCTACTGCGGTTGATCTTTTGCAATTATTTCAGCTACCCACTTAAACTAATTCTCTTTATCTTCCACCTTCATTTTGAACTCTGGACTTGGCTGGATCGGTTCAGCCCAATAGATGGAGTTGATCTTCTCTGGGGTGATGCTACTTCTTGATCCCATACTAGCACAGATGGAAGGCAAGGCATTACATCTACTCGGCTTTTGTGCTTTAAGATGCTTTTCCCTTACCTGTAAGAGGCATAGAACTCCTATACCAACTCAAAAAAGTAAGGGTCCACGGGTATGGTGAATGGCTCTCAATCACGAATGTTGATCTGACAATAAATGTCTGGGAAGTCATCCTTGAAAGACTCCACCTCAAATTGAGCCTCTGTGGTGATGGACCAGTTCTCTTTTAAGGACAAATAATAAACCTCCATTTTAACTAGCCCAAAGAAAAGTTGTGAAATTTGCTAGGTCCCCTCGAAATCTAATTCGTGAGATGCGGTGTTGGTCATTGGGGCTTTCCCTTTGCTTCGTTGTCTAGATATGGACATGATTTAGCAATGCCATACAAACAACATATCCTTATGTATTTTTAATGATTGTACAGGAAAACAAAAACTATTCTAAATTAAGGAACAAAATTTTAAGGATCAGATGGTAAAAAAATTAAAGGAGAAAAATGTTATTGCTAGCAACACCGGCAGAACACAGGTGGAGACCCGCAAAGCGCGGATAAGCCGCCGGCACTTGGCAAAAGACTGGGCAAATATACTCTTAGCCGGTACCAGATCGGCGATTCATCGGTGAAACGCGGGTTCTTGGTATGTCTTGTAGCCTTGGGCCTGGACCTGCGTTTCAGCTGTCGTTTTGCAGGGCAAGACTGGCGATTCACCAGTAGAACGCCGCTCATTTTCACCCCAATTCATCTAGCAGAAATCCCTCCAAAATCATGATTCACTCACTCGCTTTACATCACTATTATTTACAAAAGAAATACAACCAAAAAAACAATGACGATTTTCCCTTAAGAAAGACGTCACCCTATCTATCATCGGGAAAATCGTGCGTTATGAGCACACAAGGCTACTCAGACTTCACCCCCAACTAGTATATCAAGCACACAAATCATGAAGCATGCTTATGAAAGAAGGCACCCACATCAATATTTAAATATCTACTCACCACCCCCAACATTCCCATAATATGAAAATAGTCAATCAAGAAAATCACAAGATGGGAGATGGGGAACACGAGTGTGAACAATATCTTCTCTAGCATGATTGAATTCAGATTCATATTCTTAATATAAGCACATAAAATCTAGGAAGACACATATCAAGTTGATAAGTGAGAATAAGTAAGGAGATGGAAGCCTTGTAACTCACCCAACAATAGTGTCTTCACAATGATAGGAAATGAGGTAAGATGAAAGGAGTAAGGGAGGAGAGGTATTAAAGGCTAAGAGAGGGGAGGTGATTGGGTAGGGAGAAGGTGGGTGTTAATGGTGTTAAGTTGGGAAGGTGGGTTATTGGGAAGTCAAAAAGTGGTGGGGGAGAGATAAAAAGGTGGAGAGAAGGATTTTTGGGGAGTTGGAAAGATTGGATCGAAATTTTTAAATCCATGGGTCGGGTCGGTCAATGGATTGGTCAATATGTTAAATGAATTGCATACCTTGACCTGTGCTTAATCGGCAGTCGCTGGTGAGTACCAGCGTCTCATCGGTTTAAATGTCGGGGACGTCATCCTTTCAGCTCACTATTTTGTAGCCAGTGTTCAACCAGCGGTTGGTGGATTGGTACCGACTTTCCGCTGGTTGGGTCACTGATTATACCTCAACTCCCAAGTATATTGGTTTGAGCGGGTGCTCAATCAACGATTCACGGATTGTCACCGGCGTTCTGCCAGTAGGTCACCGATTTCCTCTCTTTTTCTCCATTTTTCTGCTTCTCACATGTGATAGGGCGGCGCCTCATGCTTGTGCGCCGACGTTTCGCCGGTCTAGCGCAGTGCCTGCCTTATTATTCTTCTCCTTTTTTAACATCCAGTCAACCTAAAAAACAAAAACAAGAAAGAAATCAAAGTATCAAATTTAAGAATGCTTGGGTTGCCTCCAATGAAGCCCCTTAGTTAATGTCGTGGCATGACAGATGCACCTTGTATGCTATGGTTTATCCACGTACATGACCTCCACTCAGCCAACCTCCTCCAACACTCCCAAATACTTCTTTACCCTTTGGCCATTCACCTTGAATTTTGATCCATATTCTCCCTCAAGTTCAATATCACCTTTCCCAAAAACTTGGGACATTTTAAATGGGCATAACCATTTAGATTTGAGCTTTTCGGGGAATAACCTTAGTCTTAAGTTGAACAATAGTACCCATTCTCTCGGGGCAAAATTTCGATGCAAGATTTTCCAGTTGTGGTAATGTTTCATGCGAGCCTTATATATTGCAGCATTTTCATAAGCCCTCATTCTAAACTCATCCATCTCATTGAGATTTTCCACTCGCCCCTGAGTGGCCTTCCCCCAATCAAGGTTTAAACTCTTCAAGGCTCACATGGCTTTATTCTCCAATTCCACTGGTAAATGACAAGCTTTGCCAAAGACCAATTGATATGGGGACATTCCAATAGGCATTTTGTATGCGGCCTAGTATGTCCACAAGGCATCATCGAGTTTCCTTGCCAAGTCCATTCTATTGAGATTGACTATCTTAGTCAAGATGGACTTGATCCCGATTGGAAACTTCTGCTTGGCCACTGGTTTGAGGATGATAAGGGGTAGCAACTTTGTGCTTCATACCATACTTTGTTAGAAAGGCACTGAACAGTCAGTTGCAAAAATGTGATCC
Source organism: Datura stramonium (assembly GCA_018107945.1). Classification (NCBI taxonomy): domain Eukaryota; kingdom Viridiplantae; phylum Streptophyta; class Magnoliopsida; order Solanales; family Solanaceae; genus Datura; species Datura stramonium. The sequence continues at coordinate 20,444 of JACEIK010009908.1, read as the reverse complement.
TCCATCACTAATTATAGCTCTAGGAGTGTCAAACCGTGCGAAGATGTACTTCTTCAAGAAGGTTGTTACACTCCTTCCCTCATTGTTGGGCAACACCACAACTTCCACCCATTTAGATACATAATCAATAGCCACAAGAATGTAAGTTTTTCCATAAGAGCTCACAAAAGGGCCCATAAAATCGATTCCCCATATATCAAACAATTCCATCTCTCGGATTGGTGTCAACGGAAGCTCATGTCTCCTCGAAATACTTCATATTTGTTGACATCTATCACACTGCTTAACATAGTGATGGGCATTCTGGTGGAGAGTAGGCCAATAAAATCCATACTGTAGCACTTTTGGCGCTGTCCTAACACTCCCATAGTGACCCCTGACCGGTGACGAATGACAAGCCTTAAGGATTGGTGTCATCTCAACCTCTGGGACACATCTTCGAATTATACCATAAACACACCTATGGAAGATGTATGTTTCATCCCAATAAAACTTTCTAACATCATGCATGAGTGTCATGATCAGAACGCACACCCAGATTGTAGACACGGGACAAGGGACCTCAAGAGACCCCAAGTGGACCCATGCACATGCATACAACTAATCTCATTAAAATAAGAAGAATGATAATCATAAAAACATAGCGGAAACGTAATTATAGCATAACATCAGGAAATACCGGACATATACACAACTGAGCACTACATACTAGTCTGAAAGCCTCTAATACATAAGATGGATTGATGGGACAACATCCCTAACTAACCTGACCAACACTGAACATAAACAACATGAAAGTATATCAAACGGCCCTCGGAACATGAGGACTCACCAATAAGCTGGAAACGTAAGCTGAGATGGACTAAGGATGAGGATGAGCCTGAGATTCGAACCCTGTATCATGAAATGATACATCATAGAAGGTATGCGATTAGTACGTGGAATGTACTGGTTATGCAAGGTAAGTAAAACAGACATTTAAAAGTAAATAAAAATCGTATATAATATAAGAGAAGGACATCATGCTTACATCAAAATCCTTATAATAAAACATAAGGCTCAAGGCTTTAAAATCATTCATAATCATAAGTAAACTTTATCAAAGCATAATTTGAGCCACAACATAAACATAACAATGCATAAAACATGCGGAACAATAGGAGGACTTGTCATAACCGACACCCTCATGGTAGAGGCTTTCATGATGCCCCAACTATCTCACTCAAGTGGGTAGAGCTGACCCTGGCTTGCTAGACGAGGGTCGTGCATTAGGCATGATATCACATTTGAGGGGATCATTATCAATACAATACATCATTAGAAACCCACTGTGGCACGTGGTTATGAGACACTGGCATAGTCCTTTGAATGTCGGGCTGCTCGGTTCTAGACACGACTACCAAAAACATGCATATAGGCTAATACATAAATCTATAACATCATACATTAAGATTCATTAGCTAAAATATAACATTTATCATCATTGATCCCCTTTAAAACATGCTTAGCCAAGAATCAAGACCCTTTTCATCGGCCAACATCATAAATCGATAAATCAAGTAATTCACTTCATGAGTCATAAATCATTCTTCAACATGTGGGCATTGCCCAATACTTCATCATATTCAATTCTTTAAAAACATTCTCATAAACATGGATAACTTGGAAATCATGCTTTTCCATCATCAATAAACTCAAATTATAGAGTAGTCATCGTAAATCATAACTTTCATGAACTTCCATCAAATGGGCATTTTGGATTTAAAAGCTTGAAATATGATTTAAAGAGAATAATAATAAAACCTGGCCATCATTCATAATTCAATAATTAAAACTCAATTAAATCATACCCGTAAAGAGAAATCACATTTTCATGCATTTGAGTAAAACCCCATAGACTTAAATAAGAGGATTCATGATTTAAATTGAGATTTGGGAATGGGTGGGGTTCACCCATTCTAAAATCCTACATACCTGGGAATTGATTGATTTCGAGGTTCCTTGAATACCCACAAAGAAATTGATGAAAATTTGGGAAAGAAGACGTTGAACCTCCCAAAAATCTCTCTAAGCTTTCGCATGAGAATGGGCATGCATAAAGGACTTAACCCATCTTATATCACTTAGAAAAATATCCAAAATGACATAGTTTAGGGTCTCAAAGCACGAAAAAGTTGAAAATGCCCTTAATAATTTTTTCCTGAAAAACTGCTCCAGGCAGACTAACGACCGATCCAACGGGTCGTTTCTCAACAACACGACTTGTGGTATCAGGTCGTAGGGTTCACTGCCTCATGACATCTCTTAGGTTTTTCCCACGACTCGTCAGGACGAGTCGTTGCTTCAATCAATGGGTCATTGGATTGACCGTTGTCATCCCCTTGACCAAATCTGACTTTCCTTTCCACGAGCTTCACCACGACTCGTGGTGGCATCCAATGAGTCATGGTCTCCATACGTTGAATGCAATGAAGTCCTCAACCCTCAAACAACGACTAGAAACAACGGGTCGTTGCTTCTCACCACGAATCGCGGGATGTCCCATTATTTCCCTCATCCCAAGCTCAGTCCTTCCAATGACTGGTAACAACGACTCGTTGTTCTTGACAACGAGTCGTTACAGTGTCCGTTGTCACAACTGCTCCCCTGAACCCCCATTCCGTTGTCACAACTGCTCCTCTGAACCCCCATTCCACGAATGTTTTTGACGACTCATTGTATCCACCCACGAGTCGTTGAGTCGTCCATTTTGTGATGTTTTTGCTAGTTTTTTGCATTTTTCAATTTCAACTCCCGGGTATATTCTTAGGCTTTTCCGGGGTATTATAATATCTCCCCCAAACATTCGTCCTCAAATGTAGGAAACAAGAAGCAAATAGAAACATACAATTTATTATAGCCATATACTGATCATTTAACCGAAATTTTCACGGAATGACTACCTCCGAATAAAACCACATAGTTGAACTGATCTTATACTTCACATACACATTCGTACATATAAAAGAAACTTGCGCACATGAACTGAATATGAAAACTAGATAGAATCATAAGGAAAAACTGATACCTCAACTCGGAACCTAGCCCGTAAAGAACAAATGTGGATATCTAGCCATCATATCCACTTCGGCTTACCATGTAGCAACATGTTGATTTCTCCATAAAACTTCAACCGAAGCTACTTATTTGTTTATCAACTTTCAAACCCGATGATCCAAGATCTCAATGGGAATTTCTTCATAACTGAGGCTGTCTTTTACTCCAATGCTGTCTACCGGGACTACCAAAGCTGGATCGCCCAAACACTTTTTCAAAAGCGACACATGAAACACCGAATGAACTGAGGATAACTCCCAGGGCAAGTCCAACTCATACGCCACCTTACCAACTCTTCTCACAACCCGGTAGGGGCCAAAATAGCGGGGATTGAGTTTCCCTTTCTTTTTGAACTGCATGACTCCCTTCATGGGAGATACCTTTAGAAATACCCAATCGTCCACATCAAAATTCAAATCCCTTCTCCTCACATAAACATATGATTTCTGACGACTCTAATAGGTTTTTAACCGGTCCCTTATCCACTGGACCTTTACCATGGCCTCATGAACCAAGTCTGTTCCTATCATAGCTGCCTCGCCAACCTCAAACCATCCGATGGGAGACCTACACCTTCGCCCGTAAAGAGCCTCAAACGGTGCCATCTGGATACTGGAGTGATAACTATTATTATAAGCAAACTCGATTAAGGGCAAATGATCATCCCAACTACCCTTAAAATCCATAACACATGCCCTCAACATATCCTCAAGGGTCTGAATGGTTCGTTCTGCCTGGCCGTCTGTTTGTGGGTGGAATGCTGTGCTGAGCTTAATTCTGGGTCCCAAGTCCCTTCTAAAAAGAACGCCAGAATTGAGACGTAAACTGAGTGCCTCGGTCTGAAATAATAGACAAGGGCACTCCATGAAGTTGAACCAACTCCCGAATATACAACCTAGAATAATCATCCTCCGAATCCGTGGTCTTGACCAGTAGGAAGTGTGTAGCCTTAGTTAACCTGTCGACCACCACCCAAATGGAGTTGTATTGTCGGCGAGTACAGGGAAAACTTGTAATGAAATCCATGTTAATCTCTTCCCACTTCCAAGTGGGGATACTAATATCTGGAAGTACATCTCCCGGCCTTTGATGCTCAACTTTCAATTGATGACAGTTTGAACACTTAGCTACAAACTCCGCAATATCCATAATGTCCCTCTTCATACCATCCCACCAATAGATTTCTAGCATGTCTGGTACATCTTCGTGGATCCTGGGTGAATGGAATATCTGGTACATGTGCCTCCTGCAATATTTAAACTCTCAAATCATCAGCATCTGGGACATAGACGATCATGGTATCATAGCACCCATCTCCTCTTGGAGAAAACCTCCCACCTTTTGACTCCGCACTGCTTTCTTCAACTTCCTCAAGGTCAGATCCTCATCTTGATTGACATCGACCACCAAGGATGATTCTGGCCCATCCCGCACAATAATTTGCCATCAGTCAAGTCGATCAATCCAACTCCCAGTCTTGCAAGTCGGCGGACATCCTTCACCAACTCCTTCTTTCCCTCATCCACGTGGGACACACTCTCCATAGAGAGCCTACTAAGTGCATCTGTAACCACATTTGCCTTGCCCAGGTAGTGAGTTTTCCATGTCATAGTCCTTTAGCAACTCCAACCACCTCCTTTGTCGAAGATTTAGATCCTTCTGTGTAAACACATATTGCAAGCTCTTGTGATCTGTAAATATATCACGTGGACCCCATACAAGTAATGTCGCCATATCTTCAATGAAAACACCACAACGGCCAACTCGAGATCATGAGTCAGGTAATTTTTTTCTGAACTTTTAAACATAAGGCATATGCTATTACCTTCCCATGCTGCATCAACACACACCGACCCGACTCTTGACGCATCACAATATACAACAAAGCCATCAGTACCTTTGGGCAAAGTCAACACAGGTGCTGAAGTGAGTCGGGTCTTCAACTCTTGGAAGCTTTTCTCACACTCCTCTAACCATTGGAACTTCACCTTTTTATGAGTCAACCTGGTAAATAGTGTCACAATGGATGAGAAACCCTCAACAAATCTCCGGTAGTACCCTGCTAGGCCCAGAAACTCTGAATTTCTAAAGTTCACTGGTCTAGGCCAATTCTTCTTTGCTTCGGTTTTTGAGAATCCACCCTTATACCCTCACTCGAAACCATGGCCCAGAAGTGACACCGAGTCCGACCAACATTCACACTTTCTAAAATTTGCATACAACTGATGATCCTTGAGGGTTTGCAGCACTTTTCTCAAATGAGTGGCATGCTCCTCCTCATTAGGAGTATATAGAATGTCATCGATGAACCGATCACGAACATATCTAAATATTTGGCAGAAACCCTATTCATCAAGTCCATAAAGCTGCGGGGCATTGGTTAGTCGAAAGACATAACAACAAATTCGTAGTGACCATACCGACTCCTGAAAGTGGCCTTCGAGATGTCACTCTCCCGAACTCGAGCCGGTGATACCGGACCTGAGATCATCTTGGAGAAGAACTTGGCAACCTGAATGGTCAAACAAATCTTCGATCCTGGGTAAAGGGGTACCTGTTGTTGACAGTAACCTTATTCAACCACCGATAGTCAATAGATATGTGAAGGGAGGCTGTCCTTCTTTTGAACAAATAGAGCGGGTGCACCCCATGGAGACTGGCTCGAGTCTAATGAAGCCCTTAACCACCAGATCTGTGGCAGTCTTCAATTCCTTTAGTTCGGCTGGGCCATCCTATAGGGAGGAATATAGATAGGCTTTGTATCAGGTAATAGATCAATACCGAAATTAATTTCTCTCTCTGGAGGAACATTGAGCAAATCATCAGGAAACACCTCCGGATATTCGCACACCATTTGGAACTAATTGAATGGCAGTCTCAGACTCCACATCCTAAACCTAACAAGGTGGTACATGAAACCTTTAGAAATCATCTTCCTGGCCTTAAGGTAGGAAATAAACCGATCTGCTGGTACCGCCAAACTACCCTTCCACTCCAATACGGACTCACCTAGAAACGAAATTCCAACATACGGTCCTATAATTTATCGAAGCACAACAGGAAAACAGCAATCCATATAAGAATAATGTCAAAGTCAGTCATGGCTAACTCTACAAGGTCTGCGGAGGTAACCTTATGCAACACAGTGATCGGGCATTCTCTATATACTCATCTAGCTATGACCAAATCACGAATAGGGGTCAGCGAAAATGGATTACGACAAGTCTCGGGACTAACTCTAAGGCTATTGTAATGTAGTGCGAAAGACAAAGGTAGCTCTCCGGATCTGGCAAGGCATAAACATCAATATGAAAGACACACCAACATCCAGTGACCATGTCGGCAAAGTGTCTGCTCTGGCATGAGATTAAAAGGGCATAGAATCGGTCTTGGCGTTATCCCATACATCCACTAGTGGTCTCCTGTGGAGCGGAACCGGGCTGAGTCTTTTGCTATCCTGGCGGTTTGTGGCCTTATCATCACCCTATCATGGGGACGCTCGTGCATGTGTCCAGATACCGCACCCATAGCAGATATTTGAGCCGGCGAGGCACTCCCGATTGACTCTTGCCGCACTTCCCACAGGATAGAGTGTACACTCTGGCTGGGTACCTCTCTAATCCCTCGACCTTGAAGCCCTGCTCCTTTTTCACCTTGGGTCTAGATGGAACACTAGCTAATGATGAATTGCTAGGGCTAGTGACCTCTGCTGAAACTGTGAACGTTAGCCACCGTCGGACCTCGATGCCAAAAGAAAACCCACGGTTGTCCGTCCGAGCCCTCTTTACTTCCCTCTCCCTCATGAGCTCCTCATATCTGCTGGGCATACAAAAAGTATGCGAAAGTCCATATCTTGGTGGAGCATAGCAGTCACGCAATCCTTGTCCTAAATGTAGCTACACCATGAACGAATCGGCTCACACGTGTGGCGAGTCTAATCCATCACCAACTAAGGCGGTTCTTTGACAAATAAAGTGAACTCAAGAGAATATTCCAGCACTGTCATCTTTCCCTGCTTGAGTTCACAAACTCCAGCTTCTTTCAACTCCTTCATCTCGAAGGAAGAACTTGTCAGAAAGGCGGATGGAACTCATCCCAACTAATAGGGCCCGCTCCCGCTGCCTGCTTTGTCCCTCCATTTCTTGTATCATATATAGACGATCTCTTTTAGCTGATAAGAGGCCAAGTACACACACTCCCCATTTTTCACCCCCATAACCTGAGTGACCTTCAAGATCCCTTCAATGAACTCGTGTGGATCCTCATCCATCTTTGATCCCGTGAACCCAGGAGGGTTAATCCTCAAGAAGTCTCTAATCCGAGCTGCGTATATTGAAGCCACCCAATTTTGACCTCCTCGCCAATATGCTGCTTATATATTTATTTATTTATTTATTTATTTTACGCAAATATTCGACTTACTTTCATATTTATAAAATAATTTATTATCATAATATTGTGAAAATTATTACAAGTTACCTATACATGATTCATATCAATTTTAAATTTTTTATATTAAATAATTATGTCATATATAATATATTTCGTATTAATATGCACCCTTTTCTTAAAATATATATTTATTTAATAAACTATTTATATAATTTTACTAAATTTACAAAATTTATTTGGCTAATAATATTACTCGAATTTATAAATTTTTTATGTTAATAGCCATGATTTTTTATAATATTCATAACTTACTTTATTTTCTAGTCATTAAATTATTTATAAATATAATAATTATATGATATTTACATAAGTATACTAAGATTTATGATTTTATTTATTAATAATAATATTTATATGATTTTTCTATAATTTAAACTATTTTTATTATTTATTATTTATCTGCAAATTTGGTATATTTATTAGTTATGTAGCTAAATTCAATTTATTTAAATTATAGCCATTTTCATTCAGTTTCATCCATTTTATTTCAAATCTGGCCGCTTTATATTCAATTTATGTCAATTTTAATACTTTTAATTAATTTTGGCTATTATTTAAATTCAATTTCTTCTAGATTAACTTCTAACCCAATAACCCAATACATGACCATGGATATACCCATAACCAGACCCAAAATTTCTAATTAAATCCTAGCCATCCATCTCTAACGGTCTTGATAAAACCCTACCAACCTTCCTTTAATATCCCCTCACACCCCCAAAACCTAAAAACATTTCATTCTTCCCCCTTCTCCCTCCCTAAGGAGCCCGGACCTCTCTTTCTCTCCTCCTTCTCGTCTTTGTTTTCTCCGACAGCCATCATGACCGGAGGGAGCACCTGGCCGCAGCCCCACAAAACAATGAACAACATACACCGGTGCACCCTCTTCTCCTCCCCCTCTTCTCGCAGGAAAATGTTGAAGAACGCCTTAACCGAACACCATCAAACCAAACCCTGTAAACGCGCCGTCTCCCGCCGTCACCGAAAAATATCACCACCACCCGCAATTTACCCTCACCAACAGTCGCCGTGCCCATCTCCTCTTCCCAACAACCAAATAGTCACCATTAGCGCCGCCTCCCTCCCTCCTTTCTTTCCTCTCTTCGACCGAAATCACCCTCACCACCGGATCTCCTTCACCTCTAAACTCTCTCGCCGAAACAACCAACACCACCACAAACAAGCGCCACCGCATTTTCCGGCATATTATAGGCTGCGTTGTTCATTGTTCTAACCATCTAACAGCCCGACAAACTCCGATGACGTTCATGTTATTATCTGAAAATTGTTGTAAATTGCTTATTAAATTTCATTTAATCTCCTATGTTCATTATTTGTTTATACTTTTCAACATATATGAAATCGAAATTGCTGCCTGCTTTAGGATCCCGTATGTGCCGATTTGTTGAAATAAGATGTCACAGATATTAACTAAGACAGCGGCATGATTTGGATATGGGTAGAACATTATGTTTGTGGAATTTTGTTTCCACTATTAATGATATAATTTGTCTCATTTTCTTATAGTTTGGCTCACTGACAACCTCCTATGCATATAATCGTGAGCAATTTACGTCGTTTGATATCTGAATATTCTGGTGGCTTCGTTTAGTTGCTCTTTTTTCTTTTTCTCTCTATTGATTTTGTTTTAGTGCATGTAGTCTATGAAATCCTTAAACTTGTATTATTGTTAATATTCGATTGATACTTATGCTTCCCTTCCTTTAATTAATCAAGATAGTTCGGGTTTTATTTATATTTTGGGGAATTTATTTTGGTATTAGTCTCTCTTCCCATAAGAGTTTTATATGTAAATTATGATGAATCTATAATCTCATATTTGTTTGCTTGGTATTCTTGAGAGGCCCAGATGTGTTTTTCTTACAAATTGATTCCGCCTCTTTTGGATTGATATGATTAATTATCCTCTTTTCTTAATTTGAGAATTTATTTACGTCAAATGCTATTAGCTTCTATTTACTTGATTCCATTTAAGGAAAGCTTATATGGCTGATCCTTCTCTTTTCTTAGTTGATTAGTATATGATTTATTTATGTTCAATTATTATTAATTGTAGGTTTTATTTGGAAAAGATATGTGACTAATTTAGTGTTTGGCTCCCATAATTTGCTCTTTTTTTACTGTAATAATGGATAGTCCTTACTTAAATGTTATGGCAAGATTGTGATTTCATTCAATTTGTCCTAATAAGGAAAACGGTCATCCTAGTGATAAATTTAACTCCTTGAATATTTTTTTCCTTTTTGTAATGATTATCAATGACTTGATTAATAATCGAATTGATTGCTTTCCTTTTCTTCTATAATTTGGCCAAAAAAAATAGTTTCTTGAGTATATATGGTAACCTGAGGTATCTCGTTTGCTAAGACAACTTTCAAACCTGTAACAGTGGTATTATTTCTTATGGTAAGTTTTGCCTAATTGACTCTTTTGTATAGCCTGTATTTTTTAAACTATATAAGCAAACCTTCACCTCTCATTTTTTTTAAAAAAAAGGGGTGAACATCTCCGATTCTCGTACAAATAAAAACATTTAGACAATTTGTTGTCATTGATTCGTTAATTTCTTTTCGATTTTGGCATTTACTGGTCAGTTTTTCTTAATCTGTAGATGACATTTTAATTTTTTTATTCTTTTTGATTATTCTCTTTCTTATCATGATAAATATTTTAATATGCTTTCAGAGTTAGCTAAATTCGTAGTTGAGGCTATGAGACTATTGTTTTTCGTGTCTATTGTACTAACTTTTAAGCAGGAATCATATTATTCCGATTCATCGAAGAGTCGCTGGAACAAAGAAGGATGCCGAATTATTCTAATATTGATTATTCATGTGCCATTGTTATTTATTTTATTTTTATTTTACTTTTATAATGTTGGTAATAAAACACTCATAATAGTGAAAAAGGGTTTGTGGGAAGGAGTTTGTTTGCTTTACTGTTTTCTAAATTTTGGTTTTAACTTGATAGAAATCATGCATAGGATATTTCAATACGTAATCACAAAATCGCTGCTAATAGGATTCCTAAACATAATTATAGAAGTCATGCCCATAGAAAAAATATAATAGCATCGTGTCAAAGATTAATATGAAATTAATTATCTCTACTAGAAGTCGTTTTTATAGGAATTAAAGCAATCTGATCCGAAGCATGTCTCGTGTTTAAATCTTAGAAAAACATGCCTATAAGGATTACTTGCAGTACGTGTTAGTACAACTAATCATTCAATCATTAATGAATTCTATTTGTAGACATATGTTTTGCATGTAGGCTTAAAGTTCGATTGAATCAATCTTGTGGACAGTTAATCAATTATCACGATTGTAATTCTTATGTTTGTAACAAGTTGCCTGCTACTAAGTTGCTCCTGTTAGAATTCACTTTATTTTCATAAATAAATCTGATCAGTTTAATAATCATATGCATCATGAGCTAAACCTTCTATTGATGAGTTGCATTTTGTAGTGTAAATCCTGTGCCTATGGAATTACGTTTGCCTTAATTTAAATTATACATCTTGACCAACAAGTTTATTTTATGTGTCGCATGCTTAAATATGTTCTCTTTGCATTATAAATCATGCTAATTGGATCTATTTTCTTTAAGAATCATGCTTATAGGATCTGAGGCTACTTTGAAATTTTATATGTTTGTTGTCTTGTTTTATTCGTTTAATCGCCCTTTAATAAAGCCTAAGAATCTTAAAACCCAAACTCCAAAATAGTAGTCCAATTTCCTCTTGGACATTAGGATTGGGGCGATGTAGGCACATATTAAGGCGTTAGTCTTTTCCACTTAGATCGCTTAGGCAATAACAATTAAATTAATTAGGGGGGTAGTGGGAAATGATAGTCTGTGCCCGCTGAATAATAAAACAATCTAAAAGATTGCGAAATATTGTCTAGTTACGGTGATCCGTTAGGTTTAAACCCCCTCTTTCTGTGAGAGAACTACGTTCAGCTTTGATTCCCTAAAGGGATACATAGGCGCCTCTATGAGGTTCGGCCCCACATTTGAAATAATTGTTTATTTGGTTGTATTGATTTTGTGTGGATTTATTGAAGCAATATTTTCTATTTTTACTTTTATCAGCAATAACTTTTGTACATATTGATTAAAATGAGATAAATTACCATTAGATTTCATTTGCCAAATTTCTTTCTTCCCGCGCTTGTCTGAGTTTAATTATTTCTTTATCAACTTAGTTTAAGGTACATATAATATAAATTAAAATCAACTTTATTTGTTCACTTAGCTAATTCTCCCATTAATGAATTCGGCCGAGAACCACATTTGTGGACCTCGAAGGTACCTAACACCTTCCTTTCGATGTAATTTAAGCCCTTTTCGACTCTTTGGTTACCTAGGTAATAAAATAGACTTTAGTTTAGAACGAAGTCCTAACGCATCTATTTTCGTTAGGTGGTGACTCTTCTATTCAAGTAACCCTTAAGAGACGTCACGTATTGTATCCTGCTTTCTGCGAGGAAAAATGGGGCGCGACGAGCATGGCGACTCTCTTTGGGGATTTTAGCCTTTATCAATACGTGTTCATTAAGTGGGGTCTTTTATTTGAGTTATAATTTGTTAACTGTCCAATTTGAAATCTTTATTTTCACTTATTTCTATCGATATTTATGATTTTGTCATGAAGTTACTAAACTGTTTTTTCTTATTTTTAGGTATGGATTATTGTTTGTTTTAAATTCTTAATTTATAAATTGTTGTATTTTAATGCCATACCGCTCATATTTTCCCCACTTAGAATTTACACTATCACACACGACAACGATTGCGTGGTTTTCACGGTTGTTCCTTTATTAACACCTGTGAGGAATGTCTCGTGATTTGGTCAATCTTGGTGCATCGGCGTTCATGAGCTACCTCACTCTCAAGTTGTCCTCTTGAGGGAACCGTGTCTAAACCCACTCTTACTCTTAGATCTTGACCATGTATGCTTTACTAAGGAATACACATCATCTCAAACCTAAATTGTGGCGCCCAAGGTACGTCAAAGATTTAATGAACTTACATGTGTCCAAAAGTCTTTTACAAATCCGGAAGATTGCCTTCTTTATTTATGTGAATTTTGACTGCATGTGTCTAATTGGATTTGTTAATCTTTTAAGTTGATTTGTTTCTTTCTATGTAAACCCTTTCCCTTATTTCCTCTATTTGTTTCCTTATTTATATTATTTAATACATGTTTAATCTCCTTTCTTATCTCCTTGTATGTTTCTTGTTTCATGTTATTATTTAACGTTAATCCTTTCCAACTCTTCTTTGTTATTAGAAATAACCTATGACGCTTATTTATTTTTTATCAATTTGTATAAATTTTTTTCTCTTCTTTTATTGTCTTACCGTTTTTTATTTATGTGCTAATTATTATTTCTTAGACTTGTCATTCCGTTCATACCTCCCCCACTTGAGAACTTCTCACTATCACACACTGTACATGACGAGTTGTGCTTTGCGCTTCTCCCGAAATTCCATTCACTACTTACATTTTTTAGAGACAAATACGTCTAAATACGTGGACTATTTGTTCCTTAGGAAGAAAAGGCAACTACCTTTTTATAATGCAGGTCGTAATGAACTAATTTTATGTCGTTTAAGCTATGATTAAGCCGAAAGAAGAAGGAACATTTTATTTAAATTATAGCTTCATTTCTCTTGTAATTTTAACTTGCTTGTAATATTTCATTTAAAATATTAAAGCAAAAAATTATTTATATTGATTAATTTAGCGAGAACAAATAGAATGATATATTATGACATATTTGTCTCTCAAAATCCGTTAGGCCTACCTCTGGCACAAAGAGGTCACAATATATTAGGATGCACGAATTATTTGTTACATGAGATATACTTGTGTTATTGTTTCTTATTTTATTTTCCTTCGTTCGTTGATTCCTAATCTTTATATAATTCTAAAAATTATCTCATGTTTACACTCTCACAATTTCATATTCCATATAACACACACTTTTAAGCCCAAAGCATACAATCCGATAGTCTTGCCCAAATTTTCTTTCATCAATGTTAGTTATATGTCTTCCAAAATAGCCTCTTTAGCATTCATAACTTATTTGTTCAAATTAACTTTTCTTTTGTTTAGCATTATGTGTCGCCTTTCCTTAAATATCAAAAGAATCGATTGTCCGACATAAATCAGTGCTCAAGATCACCGGCTTGCTAAATTCTTTTTCCATATCACCATTTCAAATCTTAACTCTCTAATAGTCGTTAATATCGTTTCGTCTAAAATCGCGAGTTTTGTCACCCTCATCTAGCATCATGCTATAAATTTTTTGTTGTGTAAAAGCTTAAATTTACTTATCTTGCTTGAAACTCTTTAACAAGATCGTTATTTTGATGTAATTATTAATATTTTCTATTTTTGTATGCTAATCAGATGTTTTCATTTGATATGTTTATTTTGCTTAAAGGTTGTCAAATATTTGAACGTCAATTCAGCAGAATCTGCAATTACGACAAATGCCCAGCATCCTAAACAATTCTACTCTTATTCCAGACACAGGCACACGGTTCTCCTCCCGACACAGACTCTTCTCGACGGTATCTCTGTCCAGCCCATCTCTTACACTTCCTCAACAAATTCCGTCATCGCATACCCATCTTGGCCCTTTGCAAGATGTGGCAATATCAGCGAGGTCACACTACAGAGAGTTCAATAACTTGGAAAAGAGTGTGGATGAGAAGCTACCAACTCAAAAAATAATCCAGATTTAAGGTATAAGAAGTTGTGCTTACACCCAAGTGTTCAATTGCCGCTGGGATACAATATCCCAAAATTCAACACCTTCGATGGGCATGGAGACCCAATCGAACATCTAAAGGACTATTGCGGTAGATTAGTCGAAATTGGACATGATGAAGCTCTCCTAATGAGATTATTTATGCAGAGCCTGTCAGGTAGTGCATTAACTTGGAATGTCAGACAAGATTTCAACAAATGGCATACTTGGGAAGATATGGCTCGAGATTTTGTAGAGCAGTACAAATTTAAGACCAAGGATGACCCGACATTTCTAGATTTGCTTGAGATAAGGAAAATGAATCACGAATCTTTTGAGGAATATGTGACCTGTTGGCGAAGGGAAGCTTCTAAGATCCATCACTCTCTATCTGAGAAAATTAATTAATATTTTCATCAAGTCACTACACGGTATATACCACAAGTATTTATATTTCATAATCATTCATGCATAATCTAATTCGGATTGGCAAAGAATTGGAATATGGCATTAGAACAGGGAAAATTATTGATATTTCCACAAGCTCTCAAGCACGAAGAGTCCTCCGAATAAAAGGAAAAATGATATTTCAATCGCTATTCCTCCACCACAACACCATCAAGATGTACAACAAGTATGTACCATCTTTGACTCACGGCAATGAGAGGCTCCCAACATCAAATTTATCAGATATCACCTGATTCTGACCAACCTGATTTTTCAAAACCAGGCTCATCCCAGTACAATCCAATTTTGTGAAGTCTCATGCATTACTCCTATGAATCTTTGGCGAGGCGTATTTGAAGGTTGAAGACCCAAGGAGTTTTGAAACCGAGGAGGGGGTGGATTCCTAAATACCCATCTCCAAATTTTGACCCATCCAAGAGTTGCGCATACCATTCTAATATTCAAGGACACGATACCGAAGAATGTACGGCTTTGAAACACAAGATTCAGGATTTGGTTGAGAAAAGGAAGATAATAGTACATCAAGGACCGATGAATTACGGCCTCCTTTAGCCACGGGCAATCATTATCCAAGGTGATCCAATAAAAATAGTTCCAAGACATTTGATAAGAAAGCGCAAAAAGAACTAATGAAGACGAGACCGTCACAAGCAAAGCCTTTTCGTTCACCCTTCATCCACTCTATAGTTTTCCCATTTCATTCATTTTCTCTGTAATCCAGGCTACGTCTGACCTGATTCCTTTTGGATACATGAGGCAGCCCATTTTTTGGGTTCGGTCTCAATCAAATAAAATTTTCTTTCTCCTCATATCCCAATCAAATATTTTCCTCACATCCAAATATGAAATCTTTGGCAATTTCATTCGACTCTTAAAAGGAAAATGTAGATTCAAAAACTGAATATTGATGTTCAAATATATGACAGTCATTCCTTGCAGGCCGATAATTTTGTTTGAGTGAAGCGGGAATACAAAGCCCTTATGTCAAACTGAGGCCAGAATTTTTTAGGGAACAAGGAGATTTGCGAAAGCACTTTCCATTCCTAAACTGGGGCAGAAGTGCAAAGTCCTCAAAAAGAATTTCACCAAAATGCAAAGTCTAGAGAATCAAAACAATGACACGGAACAAAAGGATATACAAGGTCGCATTAACCTTGCCTTTAAAAACTCACAATTTTTCATTGAGTATAGGCACACCAGATCAAAAAGTATTCTCATGGTCGAGAAGGAACTATTCCTTTCTCTCTCAGATGAAGGCTGGACTATTCTACTTTTTGGATCATTTGTTATTTGGCATCTTTGTTGTGCTGCTTTCAAGTTATCATGCACCTCTAGATTCAAACTTTATCATGGCGCCAATCTGCTATTATCAAGATATTACTGTGTCTTCGGATTCAAGATATTGTGCCACAGTCAAGCTGTCATTGCTAAGTGGTTATCATGCTACTGTAAATCGAGTCTGTACTATTCTACTTTCAACTAATTTTCAAGTTATTTATGTCATGCCACTATTGTGTTGTTCAATTGGGCCCGTTATTACTGCTATTATTATTATGTCGCTATTTCAATCTGGCCACTAATAATACTGCCTTCGAGCCACTATTTTGCAATCTTCAAGCTATCTATTTTCTCTTATAAAGCTACAATTACGCTGGTATTATTATCATGCTACTTATCATTTTGCCGCTTTGGAGCTACCATGCTGTGATTATTGTATTACTTCAAGCTACCATTTTTGGACTACTTCAAGACACGGTTGTGCTACTGCTATTTTCGAGTTACTACTATGCTACTCTGGGGCCATTATTTTATTACTTCAAGATGCTATTATAGTATTCGAGCTACTATCATGCTACTTACTATGCTATCGTGAATTGAGCTACTATAATCTGAGCCCCTGAAATTATGCTACTGACAATTAGGTTCGTCCACCTAAAAGGACAGTTGGGTTAGTCCACCTATAATAGGACAATTGGGCTAGTCCGTCATAAAATAGGACAATTGGGCTAGTCCGTCATAAAATAGGACAATTGGGCTAGTCCGTCATAAAATAGGACAATTGGGTTCGTCTGCCCTACAAATGGACATTCTGGGTTTGTCCACCCCTATAATAGGACAATTGGGCTAGTCCGTCATAAAATAGGACAATTGGGCTAGTCCGTCATAAAATAGGACAATTGGGCTAGTCCGTCATAAAATAGGACAATTGGGTTGGTCCGCCCTATAAGTGGACATTTTTTTGGAGTTCGTCCTCCCTATAAATGGACAATCGAACTCAATATTGTATTTTGAGCGCTATAATTATATTTGAGCCCTACAATTAATATTTTTTGAGCTCTTTGATTTACGTTTCGAGCCTGTTACTTGTATTCGAGCTTGTCGGCTCTGAAATGAGATGATCGGGTTTATCCACCTAAAATAGGATACATCAATGCTAAATAGTTTTATATGTATTTCAGTACTAATAAGCTCATCCGAGTTTTGCGGGTATTCGCTTTGGAAGAGTGACTGAGGCGGTTACTACGAGGTTCCTCGAGAAAATTATATATTTCCCTCATCGCTATTCCTTTTGATGTTGCTTTTACATTATTTCATATATTATACATATTCCACATTTTTATCTATTAGTGTTAAAGTCTGCAGGTGCAAATGCAACAACTTTGGTCAAAATGAAAGTAGTATTCGCTTGCGCTTTTAACAGCTTTATCTGTTTAACTCATTCTATTTTATCATTATAGAGTAGTGTTATGAACAATCATATGCTCATCTTACTCTTATATCATTACTGCTTGATCTTTTATTCAAGCGTTGTTCTATTAATTTCTTTAGGGATTTCATTCGTCCTAAATCTAGAACTATACACGGCCTGATTCTTAGTGAAACTCGAGATATGTAGGCGACTTGAAACTGAAGTCTCGGCCGCAATATCTTCATGACTTTATTTCCTTTTATTTGGCCCTACCGAAAATTTTTCCTTCGGTCGGACAAAATTGGCCACTAGGTCAACATTCTTTGCTCGACAATTCATTCTTCATTCCCGAGCGAAGAAGGGGCAATATTGACACCCAATTTTGACCTCCCTACGCCTTAATATACTTCTTATATATATAAATATACTTTATTTATTTATTTTACGCAAAAATTAGTTATGCATCTTTATATTTTTAAAATAATTTATCATCATAATATTGTGGGGTATTTCAAGTTACCTATATACATGATTCATATTAATATTAAATTTTTTATTAAATAATTTCAAGTTTTTTTAATTTCATATATAATATATTTCGTATTAATATGCACCCTTTTCTTGAAATCTATATTTATTTAATAAACTATTTACATAATTTTACTAAATTTTACAAATTTATAAAATAAAAAAACAAGAACATATCCTACCAATTCAAAAATTATGATATTAACTTTTAAATTTTTAATAATATTTGATAACTTAATTTTATTTTCTAGTCATTAAATTATTTATAAATATAATAATTTGATATTTACATAAGTATACTAAGATTTATGATTTTATTTATTATTAATAATATTTATATGATTTTTCTATAATTTAAACTATTTTATTATTTATTATTTATTTATCTAAAAATATAGTATATTTATTAATTTAATAGCAGCTAAATTCAATTTATTTAAATTATAGCCATTTCTATTCAATTTCATCCAACTTATTTCAAATCTGGCCACTTTATATTCAATTTATGTCAATTTTAGCCACTTTTAATCAATTTTGGCTATTATTTAAATTCGATTTCAGCCTAGATTAACTTCTAACCCAATAACCCAATACGCGACCCATGGATATACCCGCATAACCCGACCCAAAATTTCTAATTAAATCTAGCCATCCATCTAACGGTCTGATATCCAACTTATTTCAAATCTGGCCACTTTATATTCAATTTATGTCAATTTTAGCCACTTTTAATCCATTTTGGCTATTATTTAAATTCGATTTCAGCCTAGATTAACTTCTAACCCAATAACCCAATACGCGACCCATGGATATACCCATAACCCGACCCAAAATTTCTAATTAAATCCTAGCCATCCATCCCTAACGGTCCTGATAAAACCCTACCAACCTTCCTTTAATATCCCCTCACACCCCCAAAACCTAAAAACATTTTCATTCTTTCCCCCTTCTCCCTCTAAGGAGCCGCCGGACCTCCCTTTCTCTCCCTCCTTCTCGTCTTTGTTTTCTCCGACAGCCATCATGACCGGAGAACACCCAGAGCCGCAGCCCCACAAAACAATGAACAACACTATACTGGTGCACCCTCTTCTCCTCCCCCTCTTCTCGCCGGAAAATCATCAAAACGCCATAACCGAACACCATCAAACCAAACCCCGCAGCTGCTTCCTCTCCCGCCGTCACCGGAAAATATCACCACCACCCGCAATTTACCCTCACCAACAGTGGCCGTGCCCATCTCCCTCTTCCCAACAACCAAATAGTCACCATTAGCGCCGCCTCCCTCCTCCCTTTTCTTTCCTCTCTTCCGGCCGAAATCACCCTCTCCACCGGATCTCCTTCACCTCTAAACTCTCTCGCCGAAACAACCAACACCACCATAAACAAGCGCCGCGCATTTTTTCGGCATATTATAGGCTGCGCTGTTCACTGTTCTAGCCATCTAACAGCCCGACAAACTCCGATGACGTTCATGTTGTTATCTGAAAATTGTTGTAAATTGATTATTAAATTTCATTTAATCTCCTGATTTCATTATTTTTTTATACCTTTTAACATATATGAAATCGAAATTGCTGCCTAGCTTTAGGATCCGTATGTGCCGATTTATTGAAATAAGATGTCTAGATATTAACTAAGACGTTGACATGATTTGGATATGGGTAGAACATTATGTTTGTGGAATTTTTTTCCACTAATGTTATATAATTTGTCTTATTTTATTATAGTTTGGCTCGTGACAACCTCCTATGCATATAATCGTGAGCAATTTAAATCGTTTGATATCTGAATATTCTGGTGGCTTCGTTTAGTTTGCTCTTTTTCTTTTCTCCCTTTTGATTTTGTTTTAGTGCATGTAGTCTATCACATCCTTAAACTTGTATTATTGTTAATATTCTGATTGATTCTTATGCTTCCCTTCCTTTAATTAATCAAGATAGTTGGGGTTTTATTTATATTTTGGGGAATTTATTTTGGTATTAGTGTCTCTTCCCATAAGAGTTTTATATGTAAATTATGGTAATCTATAATCTCATATTTGTGTGAGTATTGATAAAAATGATCGGGACAGGGCCCCAACCTACCCATACTGTACAACAAAAGAAAATAAACTACACCTCTGAATATCAGGCTCCGGATGACTCTATAGCTGGCTGGAATCACGAGGGATCGCCTCCTCGTCTATGAGTACCTACAGGCAAGTAATGCAGCGCCCTAATGGGCGTCAGTACCGCTGGTACTGAGTATGCAAAGCAACTAAATACAGCTGAATACAATAACATAACTAACAATTCTGAATAGCAGGAGATAACTGAATCTGAAGAACTAATGTAAACTGGATCAAACCTTTCTGTACTGATAGGGCAGGAGCGTACCTGTAGACGCGGCGGCCTGCTGTCTATTAACTAATATATAGCACATATATA
>JACEIK010009906.1:16658-31026 GCA_018107945.1 Datura stramonium | reverse complement strand
TACCCAACTGAGATTTCCCTTGAAATCCTTGAATTTCTCCTCACTTTCTCCCCTTCAAGCTCTCACCCTTGCATGTATGAAGAAAATGGCCTAGATGGGTCTTTCTTAGCTTAAAACCCTCTATTACGAGCTCAAAACGACGTAGTATAGGCCCTTAGAACTTAGAAATTATAGAAAAACCCTTACTGAAATCGATGAAAATAACTGTCAGGGGGTCCTAACAAATGACCTGACGACTCAATACTAGGGCTCACGATCCATTGGGTCACCCGTCAAGTACACTACCTCATCATTCAAGAAGTTCCCACTGTCTTGGTAACAGCTAACCTAACGGATCGTTAGGACTAACGATGACTCGTCGGGTGCCACTCGTTTGGTACACTAAATAAGCCTTGCTAACTTTCCTCGGTACCAACCAACGACTGAATGGACGACTCGTGGTGACTGACCACGAGTTGTTACATCCCCCATGAGGACCTCGAGTCCTCCAACATCTCAGGCCTTCCCCATGAGCCACCTGAAGACTCGTTATGCCTCTTCACGAGTCATTAAGTGACCCATTCTGCAACTGCTGCAACATTTTCCAATTTTTCTCTTGATTCACTTCTGGGTCTGATTCTTGAATTCTCGGGGTATAACATGGTAAAATTTTCCTGAAAGTCTATCTGGTCCACAGGTACTATACCCATTCAGCTCAAATACCACCTTCTTCACCTCCTTTTGGCTTGGTATCCTGTCCATCTTTGTTTTTGCTCCTCTGATATCTCCTTAGGTATGATGTTTATCATAGGATAGTCTATTATGTCATTCTCTTTTCTGAACTGCTCCTAAAAAAAAGTAGTTGTTGCCCCTCCTATTATTTCATGTTTAGTCAGCAATTGGCCTTGAGAGTCTTTGATTTCTCCTATGTATAACCTTCTCCTCCTTCCTTTAATATATGAGTAAAAAACACTTGGTATTACTATCACCTTTTATGAATCATTTCATTCCAGATTTGTATTTCCAATACTCATGTTCTATATTCCTGTATCTATTCAATTCAGCTTCTACTTTGTTTAGCTGCATTGTATTGTCTGTCGTAGGTGCCATTTCCACCTGAGCTTTCTTCACCTTTATAGTGTCCTCCAAAGTGGAAATTTGCTATAAATGTTTCCATAACTTTGTTTGCTCCAGTTTTCCAAATTCAGCTTTACTCTCTTAATCTTGGCCTTATACACTAAAAATGGATTGCCAAAGAAGTCTGTATGCCAGTTTTCTTCCACTACTTTCCTGAATTTATTGTGTTTGAGCCAAAAGTTTTGAAACCTGAAAGGCTTCCTTATCTTATTCTCTTTTGTATTGCATATAACATGTAAAAGAGCATGATCAGATCCTTGTTTTATCAAGTGATGAACTTCACTAGACTGCAAGAGGTCTAAAAATTTCTGATTCCCCAGTACTCTGTCCAATCTTTTAAATATACATTCCTTCTCTATTCTTGTAATACCCCAAAACTTTTCGAGACTAGATTCAGACATTGCGAGAAAATACAGAAGAAAAACCAGTAAAAAAATACCTCAGAACGACTGAGACAATGAGTTGTGATCAGCTCCAATGACTCGTTGTGTCATTCGTGGTCAGCATGGCTTGGTCTCTCGAGAACCCACGAGACTAGGAATGAACCATTGTGAGAAACAAAGAGTCGTCCAGTTATTCATGGTTTCCCCAGCTCAAAAATCCTTTCCAGGACCCCATGACTCAACCAACGAGTCGTCCTCAGAAACAACGACCCATTGTGAAAGTCGTAGGGTGAAAACCCTGAAATCCCCTTCCAGTGACAATGAGTCATTTTCATCACCCGTCGTGCAAACTTATACATTTTAAAAAATCCTTCCAGTGAACCTAACGACTGGACACAACGACCCGTTGGGGTCCACCAACAAGTCGTTGTGTCACCCATCATCAGACTCTCTAGGTTTCCTTGTACAGTGGCCACAAGAGGAACCAATGACCCATTTGTTCAACTAACGAGTCGTGGTGACCTCCGTTGCTAGAACTAGTGCTTCCTAGTCCCAGGCAATGGGACCAACAAGAGGTCCCAACGACTCGTTGAGTGACCCATTGGGACCCTATCGACCAGTTTTCAGATTTGATTTCCAAGGTTATTTTTGTAATTTTCTAACCTCCTAGACACTAAACTACATCGCTTAACTGTAAATAAAGATGATTTAGAGGGATCAAATGGTTCTTCTCCCTCATTCCCCACTCAGACCTTCAGAAAAACAATCATAAATTTTCTCAGGAGCTCTCAGAGCAAGAACTAGGGCAGTCCACTTCTCCTCAGATTCTCAAGGAATTTCTTTGAATTTCTTTATCAGTTATGTGGGAATTCAATAAGGGAATAGTTCTTCCATTGTGTCCCCAAAAATCTCCTTTATCTTCATTATCAGTTATAGCCCTGTAGTTTCGAAATGTGAAAAGATATTAGATAGATTTCTTTGTGGATTCAAAGGAAATATTTCTCATGAATTTAGATTTTTTATTTATTCCCTATTTCTGGAAATTTTGAAATATTGCAGCTCGTAGCATAATTCATCCCTAGTCACAGCTCAGTAGGAATTAGGAACTGGTGGGTTGAACTAGCTTTCTTTGTAGCGTGTTTCTATCAGCTTTGGGAAGCACATGTATTAATTTATGTTAAAAATCTCAGTCAGAATCATGTCAGCCTAGTCTCAGTCAGAATTTTTAGCAACCTCATGTTGTCCAGAAAAATGTCAACTGATCAGTTTGACTATAGTTAATCTTTGAGGCGTGATACCTCTCAGTTATCAATATTAGACTCAGTATAATATTTTAGTGGTTCTTTAGGAGGTCATAACACTTTCAGATAAGCAGCTCTGACCAGCCTTACACCCCAGCTTCAGATTATAGTTTGTTCTTTAGACGGTTACGACGCTTCCGGATAAGCAGCTCTAACCAGTCTTGGGTCACCAGTTACAGAATTCGGTCTGATAAGACTCTTAAGGTACTTCCAGATAGGTATTCCTGACTTAGTCTTGGGCCCCAATTTTGAGCTATCATCTTAGTAGTCAGTCTAGGACTATCCAGTGGGAGTAGGACTTAGCACCGAGTGAACTGGGGTTCCAGCACACCCAGGTTCCCGGAACTACGTTGCCACCATAGGATATATTTTTATTGGCCTCATGGACCCAGACCTGTGATCACTCAGTTCACGCCTTTATACCCTGGCAAGGTATATTGGGTCCTACCGATGGGATGTATACATTGGACTCCACGTCTAGCTTATGTGGTTATATGTCGGTTATAGACTCTCCCACTAGTCAGCTCAGTTCAGTCTCAGATTAGTCAGTTCAGTACAGTATTTCATATTTGTATCTCAGATTTAGGGCATGTCTTTGACCATCAGACAGGGTCATTTTGACCATCTCAATTTATCACAGTTATTCAGTTTTAGTGTTTCAGTTGGTCATTGTATATCTTTCTAGTTCAGTTATTTTATTCATTGTGTATGTTTCCTCTCACTTACTCAGTACATTCAAAGTACTGATGCATACCTTTTATGTTGTATCATTTTATGATACAGCTGCAGGATCTCAGTCATAGCACCGTTAGCCGACCTCGCTCAGACTTCTCCAGCTGCATCATTGGTGAGTCCTCATCTTTAAAGGACGAGGATTATTTCTTTTAGTTATATTTCTTTTATTTAGACTTGAAGCTAGCTGGGGGCTTGTCCCAGCAACTCATCAGTTGTAGTTGGCTTTTAGATATAGATATAGTTTTAGACCTTCAGCTTTGTTTCAGTTATCTTTAAACTTTATGATTTAGATTTGTATTTTTAAATGTTTTATATTATTATTTTAAGCTTCCCCTATGTTTTACTTAGAATGTCAGTGTTATGATAGACCATGGGTTGACTTGGAGTTACTTGTGACTCCAAGTACCGTGTCCCGTCCAAGGTATAGACTCGGGGCGTGAAAATCTTGGTATCAGAGCACTAGGTTTAGAGTATCCTAGGATGTCTAAAAATTGTGTCAAGTTGAGTCCTTTTCATGGGTGTGAAGTGCGCTACACTTATGACGGGGAGTCTACGATATGTTATTAGAAACACTCCCTTTTGTTCATATTCTTTATCGTGTGTTTAAATTCAATTCCAGAAACATTCTCCTAACTCGTGCTCTATTTCATTTTAGTGAAAATCATTCCTCCACGATGAGGTAACGATAGAAGGGCCGCTAACACTCACCGACCTACCACACCAGCCCTGTATCCACTCAGGACGACGCATAGTCCACCGCAAAGTTCAGGGCGGCTATCCAGCTGCTCACATAGACAGTTACCAATCAGGTGAACCGGCAGGTAGTTTCGATCAACAACAATGGGTCTGCAGCAATTGCTCGAGTTTGGGACTTCACTCGAATGAACCCTCTATTTTTCCACAGAGCTAAGTTGGGAGAGGAACCACAGGAGTTCATGGATGAGATTAGAAAGATCACCCGGATTATGGGTGTCAGTTCCTCGGGGAGCGTTGACTTGGCTGCCTACCAGATGAAAGGGGCAGCCCAGATCTGGTACGAGCAGTGGAAGGAGGGGAGACCAGCGGGAGCAGGGCTGGTGGAATGGGAGGAGTTCGCTACATCCTTCCTAGACAGATTCTTTCCCCGGGAGCTTAGGGAGGCTAAAGTGGCTGAATTCATGAATCTGAAACAAGGAAATTGAACGGTGGAAGAGTATGCACTGGAGTTCACAAGGTTGTCCAAATATGCTCCAGAGATGATAGCTGATCCAAGGGCTCATATGCTAAAATTTGTTAATAGAGTGTCGAACTTTGTCCTCAAGGAGTGTAGGACTGCAATGCTTAATAACTACATTGATCTCTCCAGTCTCATAGTCCATGCTCAGCAAATTAAGGCAAAAAAATAAAAGATTTGGAGCGGGAGAACAAATGAGCAAGAACCGGCCAGTCAAATTATGGACATCAGAGATATGGCGGTAATAGCCACCCACAACAGCAGCAGAGGGCTCCAGCACCCACTTCCACTAGTGCCCCTACTTTCCGATCCCGCAAGGATCGGAGGAGTGGAGCATCTGGCTCACAATCCCAGAGTCATAGCTCCAGCAACCGCTACAGCTACCCAGCTTGCCCTAAGTGTGGCAAGAACCATCTAGGAGAATGTCATCAGGTTTCAGAGGGTTGTTTTGGTTGTGGACAGCTTGGCCATCGGTTTAAAGAATGCTCGTCAGCAGGACGGGGGAGATCACAATCCACTACTTCAGCAGCTCCAACAGGCCGACTAGCTCAGCAAGCCAACACTTCAAGTATGGATGGCGACCAGCGCCAAAACTATTTTTATGCATTGTCTTCTCGTCAGGATCAGGAGATCTCACCTGACGTGGTCACCGATATGTTACGTCTTTTTCATCTAGATGTGTATGCCCTACTAGATCCAAGAGGCACCCTTTTGTTCGTGACTCCTATGTAGCTATTCAGTTCGATATCAATCCAAAAGTTCTCTTCGAACCATTCTTAGTCTCAACCCCAGTTGGCGAGTCAGTTAGAGCCAGTCGGGTGTATAGGAACTACCCACTCTCAATATTCAATAAGGTCATTCCAGCTGATCTTGTAGAGTTAGACATGGTCGACTTTGACCTCATTCTTGGCATGGATTGGTTACACTATGGTTATGCCTCAGTCGACTGCAGAACTAGGGTTGTCAGGTTTCAGTTCCCTAATGAGCCAGCTTTAGAGTGGACAGGCAGTAGTTCAGTGCCTAAGGGTCGATTTATTTCCTACCTTAAGGCTAGAAAACTTATTTCCAAAGGATATATTTATCATCTAGTTCGGGTCGAAGATTCCAGCTCTGAAACCCCAACTATCCAGTCAGTCCCAATTGTCAACGAGTTCCCTAATGTGTTTCCCGAAGATCTTCCCGGAGTCCCTCCTGAGCGGGAAATAGACTTCGGTATAGACCTTCTTCCGATACTCAGCCCATCTTCGTCCCCCCTTATAGAATGGCTCCAGTTGAGCCTAAGGAGTTGAAGGAGCAGCTAAAAGACCTTCTTGATAAAGGTATTATCAGACTTAGCATCTCTCTCTAGGGTGCTCCAGTACTATTCATGCGAAAGAAGGACGGTACCCTCAGAATGTGCATCGATTACCGTCAACTGAATAAAGTCACAGTCAATAACAAGTATCCCCTACCCAAGATTGATGATTTGTTCAATCAGCTTCAGGGAGCCAGTTGTTTCTCCAAGATAGATCTCAGGTCGGGATATCATCAGCTAAGAGTCAGAGAATGTGACATACCGAAAACAGGTTCAGAACTTGGTATGATCACTACGGATTTGTGGTTATGTCCTTTGGACTAACTAATGCCCCCACAATTTTTATGGAACTGATGAATAGAGTCTTCAAGCAGTATCCATATATATTCGTCATTTTATTTATCGATGACATTCTAGTATACTCCAGCAACATGCTAATCACCTGAGGATAGTGCTTCAGACACTCAGAGACCACCAGTTGTTCGCCAAGTTTAGCAAATGCAAATTCTGATTGAATTCTGTGACTTTCCTTGGTCACGTGGTCTGGGGTGAGGGTATTCAAGTAGATCCTCAAAAGATAGCAGCAGTGAAAGACTGGCTCATTAGAAGTTTCTTGGGTCTAGCCGGTTCCTACCGATGTTTTGTGGAAGGCTTTTCCTCTATAGCATCCCCTTTGACTAGACTGACTTAGAAGAAGGTGAAATTTCAGTCACCATATGCGTGTGAGAAGAGTTTTCAGGAGTTAAAAATTCGACTCACTATCGCTCCATTGTTGACCTTGCTGGAAGGAATAGATGGGTTCATGGTATATTGTGACGATTCTAGAGTTGGACTTGGTTGCGTTCTGATGCAGCAGGGTAAGGTGATAGCCTACACCTCCAGACAACTCAAGGTTCATGAGAAGAACTATTCGACTCATGACTTGGAGTTGGCAGAGGTGGTGTTTGCATTGAAAATATGGAGGCACTACCTTTACGGGGCTCACATGGATGTTTTCAGTGATCACAAGATCCTTCAGTATGTGTTCAGTCAGAAAGATCTTAATCTTCTTCAGAAGAGATGGTTGGAGCTACTGAAGGACTATGACATGAGCGTGTTGTATCACCTGGGCAAAGTAAATATGGTGGCTGATGCCCTAAGCAGAATGTCCATGAGGAGCGTGGCTCATGTTGAAGAGGGCAAAAAGGAACTGGCAAAGGATATCCATAGATTAGCTCGGTTGGGAGTACAATTGGTTAATACAGCTGAGGGTAGAGTAGTAATGCAGAGTGGATCAGATTCCTCGTTGGTAGTTGAAGTTAAGTCAAGGCAGGATAAAGATCCCATATTGCTTAAATTGAAGGAGGCAGTTCTCAGAAAAGAAGTGGAGGCTTTCTCCCAAGGGGAAGATGGTGTACTCCATTACCAGGGTAGATTGTGCGTACCAGATGTGGGTGAGTTGAGACAACAGATATTGGTTGAAGCACACAGTTCGAGATATTCCATCCACCCAGGTGCTACTAAGATGTACCGTGATTTACGGAATATTTACTGGTGGAACGGCATGAAGAGAGACATCGCAGAATTTGTAGCTAAGTGCTCGAACTATCAGCAAGTCAAAGTGGAACACCAGAGGCCGGGAGGTATGACTCAGGATATCAGCATACCCACATGGAAGTGGAAAGAAGTAAATATGGATTTTATTATAGGTCTACCTCGGACTAGTCGGCAGCATGATTCAATCTGGGTGATAGTAGACCGGATGACTAAGTCAGCACACTTCCTCCCAGTTAAAACTACAGACTTAGCTGAGGATTATACCAGGCTTTATATTCGGGAGTTGTTCCGACTTCATGGGGTGCCATTGTCCATTATTTTAGATAGAGGTATCTTGTTTACCTCTCATTTTTGGAAGTTGTTTCAGAAGGGACTCGGTACCCAGGTCAAGCTCAGCACAGTTTTTCGCTCGCAGACAGATGGACAAGCTAAGCAGACTATTCAGGCTTTGGAAGATATGCTGAGAGTGTACGTGATCGATTTCAAGGGCAGTTGGGATTATCACTTGCCTCCCATCGAGTTCACGTACAACAACAACAACTACCACTCTAGTATTCAGATGGCCCCGTTTGAAGCATTATATGGTAGGAGGTGTAGATCTCCTATAGGGTGGTTTGAGGTTGGTAAAGCTACTCTAATCGGGCCAGACTCGGTCTATAAAGCTATAAAGAAATTACAGCTCATCTGAGAAAGATTGAAAATAACTCAGAGCCGTCAGAAATATTATGCTTATGTGAGGAGGAGAGAATTAGAGTTTGTAGTGGATGACCGGGTTTATCTTAAAATTTCACCCATTAAAGGGGTGATGAGATTTGGGAAGAAAGAAAAACTCAGTCCGAGATATGTGGGACCCTATAGAATTCTGAAGAGAATTGGCAGTGTGGCATATGAGTTAGAACTACCCCCAGAGTTAGCATCGGTGCACCTAGTCTTCCATGTGTTACTATTGAAAAAGTGCATTGGTGATCCAACTTCAGTTCTGCCCCTAGATAGCATGGGAATAAAAGACAATCTCTCTTACGAAGAGATCCCAGTTCAGATCCTTGACCATCAGGTTCGTAAGTTGAGAAATAAGGAAGTCACTTCTGTGGAAGTTTTATGGAGGAACCAGCTAGTTGAGGGAGCCACATGGGAAGCAGAAGCAGACATGATGGCCGGATACCCTCACCTATTCCCTTTTTGTTCAATTCCGACATCAGGTACTAAATTCCTCCTCAGTACTCTATTCAGTTTCATACACATCAGCTCTATTTAGATTTTCTATGTGCATTCTAGTTGCATCAGCTCTGTTAGTACGGTTAAGTCAGCTCGGAGTCAATCACTCCTTCAGAAACCAGCTCATAGTCTCTGTTTAGGAATTTCAGCTCTTTTCCTAGTTGTCCAGCAGTTTTAGCCTTCATTCGAGGATGAATGATCCCAAGGGGGAGATATTGTAACACCCCAAAACTTTTTGAGACCAGACTCAGACATTGCGAGAAAATCCAGAAGAAAAATCAGAAAAAAATGCCTCAAAATGACTGAGACAATGAGTCATGGTCAGCTCCAACGACTCGTTGTGTCAGGCGTGGTCGGTAGGGCTTGGTCTCTCGGGAACCCATGAGACAATAAATGACCTATTGTGAGAAACAACCAATCATCCTGTCATTCATGGTTTCCCCAGCTCAGAAATCCTTTCCAGGACCCAACGAGTCATTGTCGGAAATAACGACCCTTTGTGAGAGTCGTTAGGTGAAAACCATGAAATCCCCTTCTAGTGACGATGAGTGGAAACAACGACCCCTTGTTTCCCACAATGAGTCATTTTCATCACCTGTCGTGCCAACTTAGACATTTTCAGATCCTTCTAGTGAACCTAACGACTGGACACAAAGACCCGTTGGGTCCACCAATGAGTCGTTGTGTCACCCATCATCAGACTCTCCAAGTTTCCTCGTACATTGGCCACGGGAGAAACCAACGACCCATTGGTTCAACCAACGAGTCATGGTGACCCCTGTTGCCAGAACTAGTGCTTCCTAGTCCCATGCAGTGGGACCAACGAGAGGTCCTAACAAGTCGTGGTCACAACCAATGACTCATTGAGTGACCCGTTGGGACCCTGTTGATCAGTTTTCAGATTTAATTTCTAAAGTTATTTTTATAATTTTCTAACCTCCTAGACTCTAAACTATATCATTTAAGTGTAAATTAAGAGGATTTAGAGGGATCAAACGGTTCTTCACCCTCATTCCCCACTCAAACCTTCAGAAAAATAATCATAAATTCTCTCAAGAGCTCTCAGAGCAAGAACTAGGGCAGTCCACTTCTCCTCAAATTCTCAAGGAATTTCTTCGGATTGCTTTATCAGGTATGTGGGAATTCAACAAGGGAATAGTTCTTCCCTTGTGTCCCAAAAATCTTCTCTATCTTCATTATCAGTTATAGCCTGTAGTTTTGAAATGTGAAAAGTTATCATATAGATTTCTTTGTGGATTCAAAGGGAATATTTATCATGAATTTAGATTTCTTATTTATTCTCTATTTCTGGAAATTTTGAAATATTGCAGCTCGTAGCATAAGGAATTAGGAACTGGTGGGTTGAACTAGTTTTCTCTATAGCATGGTTCTATCAGTTTTGGGAAGCACATGTATTAATTTATGTTAAAAATCTCAGTCAGAATCATGTCAACCTAGTCTCAGTCAAAATTTTTACCAAGCTTAGTGTTTTCTAGAAAAATATCAGTTGATTAGTTTGACTATAGTTAATCCTTGAGGTGTTTGTGATACCTCCCGGTTATCCGTATTAGACTCAGTATCAGATTTTAATGGTTCTTTAGACAATCATGACACTTTCAGATAAGCAGTTCTGACCAGCCTTAGGACCCAACTTCATATTAAAGTTTGTTCTTTAGACGGTTATGACGCTTCTAGATAAGTAGCTTTAACCAGTCTTGTGACACTAGTTACAGAATTTGGTCTGATGAGACTCTCGGGGTAAATCTAGATAGGTATTCTTGACTTATTCTTGGGCCACAGTTTCGAGATATCAGCTTAGTAGTCAGTCTAGGACTATCCAGTGGGAGTAGGACTTAGCATCGAATGGACCGGGTTCCAGCGCACTCAAGTTTCCGGAACTATGTTGCCATCGTAGGATATATTTTTATTGGCCTCATGGCCTCAGACCTATGATCACTCAGTTCATGCCTTTATATCCTGGAAAGGTATATCGGGTCCTACCAATGGGGTGTATGCATCAGACTCCACGTCTAGCTCACGTGGTTATATGTCGGTTATAGACTCTCCCACTAGTCAGCTCAGTTCAATCTCAGATTAGTCAATTCAGATTAGTTCAGTATAGTATTTCATATTTGTATCTCAGATTCAGGTCATGTCTTTGACCATCAGACAGGGTCATTTTGACCATCTTAGTTTATCACAGTTATTCAGTTTTAGTATTTCAGTTGGTCATGCTATGTCTTTCCAGTTCAGTTATTTTATTCCTTGTGTATGTTTCCTCTCACTTACTTAGTACATTCAAAGTACTAACGCATACCTTTTATGTTGTATCATTTTATGATACAACTGCAGGATCTCAGTCACAGCACCGTTAGCCGACCTCGCTCAGATTTCTCCAGCTGCATCATTGGTGAGTCCTCATCTTTCAAGGATGAGGATTATTTCTTTTAGTTATATTTCTTTTTTTAGACTTGAATTTAGCTAGGGGCTTGTCCCAGCAACTCATTAGTTGTTGTTGGCTTTCAGACACAGATATAGTTTCAGACCTTCAGCTTTGTTTCAGTTGTCTTTAAACTTTATAATTCAGCTTGGTTTTTATAAATTTTTTATATTATTATTTTAAAGCTTCTGCTAAGTTTTACTCAAAATGCCAGTGCTATGATAGATCATGGGTTGACTTGAGGTTACTTGTGACTCCAAGTACCGTGTCTCGTCCAGGGTATAGACTCGGGGCATGACAATTTTTCCATTCTACAATGTGAATTTGATGCCATTAATACACAATTACTTATTCATTAGGCAAAGTCTATTGCTCCTCCTTGGGTGAATGGTATGCCTCCTTGCTTTTCCTCCCCATTCAAAATCACATTGAAGTTCCCTCCTACAATCTATGGCCTTTGTATCCTTCTTGATAATTCTTCTATGTTCTCTCGTAGCTCTATTCTTTCAACTGCCAGACATCTTGCCTACACAACAGTCATCAAGAAGTTCCCATTCCCTATCTTGAAGCTCACTATTAGCTATTTTATTGTATCTAATATTACTTGTCCCTCCTAGTCCTCTCTCCAAAATACCCAAATCTTTTAGGAACAGTTTTCCACTCCATATTGTGCTCCTAGTTTTCTTCTGAATTGATCTAATTCTTCAAGACCTTGAAATGTTTCCATTATAGCTATGACTGAGTGTTGATGTTTTCTATTCAAGTCTATTAATCTTTCAAATGAGTTTTGAGAGTTAACGGATTTGATATTCCAAAATAGTATCTTACCAATCATTAATCACAATTGGTACTCTTATCCTTACTTTTCCTTATTTGAACCTGTAAAGGAAGAGTACCCTTCCCTTTGTTCTTATTCCCTCCTGCCTTAGGGATAAGTCCCCTATCTGTATAACATTGTTGATGTTTGGTTTTATGCCTTCATCCTCCTCATGATCTTGCATCTATTGTTTTTGTCTGTCACTCATCTCCTATATGCCTGGAACTTCCCTTCCCCTTTCTTCATGAACTATGATACTGAGAGGATTTGGTGAATTATCCTTCTGCCATGTACTCACCATCTGATCTTCCTTCCTTGGAATCCATATCACCAATTGTGATCTTCTCCTCTTTCCTTTTATTTTGAGAGGCTTGTTGCTTTGCCTCTGGTTTCTACTTCTCATCTATCTTTGTGTATGCCCTTGTTTCCCTTTTCTCCTTGTTGTTCTTCTCTATTATGTCCTTCATTTTGTATGATTGTGGTTTCCCCCTCTAACTGATCCTGTGTCTTTTCCTAATCCTTCAATGCATCAAATTTGTTTGATGTATTGATAGTATTGCTTTTGACTCCACACCTTCTCCTTTTCTCATGCCATATTCCCCTGCTTTCTGCCTTGCCCATAACTATACTTCTTCCTGAATTTTGCTTTCTGGAATTCCTCCTCCCTTTTTGAGTTCACTCTTACATTGTCATCTCTTTTTATATCCTCTTTACTGTTACTAGTATTTCAGTAACACCCTTCTCATGTTCTGCTCCACTCTGCTCCCTTTCCTCCTTCTTCCAGTATAACTCAGGTGTATGATGAAACATTCTTGTTCAGTGACCCTGAATTCTATAGCTCTTGCAGTATTTAGGAACATATTCATGCTTTATTCTTATATATTTTTCCACAATCTCCCAATTTTGTTTCCTTATTTCAATATTGATTCTTTTTGGAAATTCCCCTAACAGATCCACCTCTACCTTCATTCATGCACAGTTAGGGCATGTTTGATTTCTTATCGTCATATCAACCTTTAATGGTTTTTCCACTGAAGTCGCTAGTGAAAATACCTCTTTTTTCATGAAAACATTTGGAGGTAATGATGGAAATGAAATCCATGCTATAGCTACCGATTTCTCTTCCTCCAGATCAAACATTGGATCCCACTTCAACATCCTCATTGGATAAAGTCCAGTTTCTTTGTGTTAAGTAAAATGTTGTTTTTGATAATAGGCTCACATAATCCTCCATATTTGATATCATGATTAGTACATGCCTATTACTTATAACGACCCGGACATCGTTATGGGATGATTAGGGACCTAGAATACTGAAAACGGACTAAGGGAGGAATAGAATGTGTTGTGAAATATTCTAAGTGTGAAACTGGTTGGTTTTTGGTGTCACTGGTCGGGGGGACCACTGCAGCAAGACCGTGGTAATGGTCGGTGTCCTTTTGTGGCGAAATTGAGAAGTAGTCACCAGAGCCACTGCAGCGTCGCTCATACCGCCGTAGCAGGTCCGCTGCAGCCGACGAAGAGAGTCAAAAAGTGGGTTTAAGTGGGAATTACAGTGTTTTTACCCCATTAATTCCAAAAAACGATCAGAATGGCTAGAGAACTAAAAATCTCTCTAGAGCAGTGATCGTAAGGTAAGAATTTCGATTTCCTATCTCTACTACGAGTAATATTGATCCTAGATTGCTTGTGGACCTTTAATAGTGCAAGTTTTTGTAAAGAAAAACCCTAGGCTGTTAAACTAGGGATGGATTGCGGGATGATTATGGGGTGATTTGGGTTGATGTTTGAAGAGTTTTGATCACTCTCCTAGAATTATGTGTTGGGAACGAGGGTTATGCGGGGAATTGAGACCTAGAACCGAGTAAAATTGGGGTTTTACTTTCGAAAATACCCCAAAAGGGGAGGGTTTGATCTATTTAGACCCATGATTGAAAAGTAAGTAATGAATTACTCTTGTTGTGTAGATTTTGAACGATCCGACGCTTTGAGAAAGGGCAAGGCTCCCATAGAGTAGCTGAATTGTTATCTTCAAATATCGAGGTAGGTTATGGTTAGAGGGTTATACTTTGTATAATGGCTTGTACGCATGTGTGATAATGGTATGTGATTGGTCTTCAGACATTATGTGATATGAAATTGTATATTTGAATAAATTGTGAAAATCATGTTAATATGAGATGATTATGAACTGTTGTGAAAATATAGTGGAACTGTAAAGTGAAATTCTTTTAAGGTGCTTCAATGTGAATCGATGATCTGTTTTTGTGTCAATGATGGAGTGAAATGTAGATTCCTAAGTGGTGAAATATATATAT